>BJBW01000137.1:149-80044 GCA_004320125.1 Scolopax mira
GGTCCCTTCCCTGGAGACATTCAAGGTGAGGCTCAACGAAGACCCACAAAACCTGGAATAATTGGGGGTGTCCCTGCTGACTGCGGGGGGTCAGACTAGATGACCTTTGAAGGTCTCTTCCGCCCCAGATGATTCTATGATTTTATGATTCTAAAATGGCACTTGATCATTTTACGAAAAAGTTGCCTGCAATCACAGGGAATTGGACTCTTCAGGGTCTTAAAAATATTCACTCTTATGGGTATTATGATGAAAAACAGTCAACATAAAATGAAAAATTCATTTTAGTGAAGTCAGAAGAAAATGAAGAAACAGAAGTAATTGTTACAGAGGATGAAATGGAAAACAAAAATGCCTAGAACATTGGAGAAGTAGTACATTACATATTGGTGTAATAGGCAGAGTACATGAAGGTACTAAAATAGTTGAATATAGCCAAAAGAATGAAGAAATGAAATTAATATAGTGCTACAATCTTTTAGATGTGTTATTTACTCACCTCATAGCTGTGAGCAACTAATTTACTCTTTCCAAATTACTTCTTTGTTAAGTACAAATGGGACTAATGCCTATTTTACTAGACAGAGATAATGTGAAAAGTATCTACTCTCTCTAATGTGTCCCATCAGTCTCTAATTTGCTACAGAGTCACAGACTCTAAACCAAAGCTCTGTATTTGCAAAGGAAGTATAATTAGTTCTGAGTTTTTAAAAAAGCTTGTTTTTCCTTTTAAAAAGAGAAATACATTACTAAAACATTAAATGAAATTTAAATCATAAAGATTTCCATGGAGAAGTTGCTGAGTGTTTTACCTCCTGGAAAGAAGAGAAGGAAAACATACACTACATCAACTGACATTACTAAGAGCAAGGTAGTACCATGAAAATATGAAGGCATGAGCAGGAAAAATTAGACTTTTTTAAATGTTGCCAGGCTATAGAGTTCCTGAGATGAGGGCACGAGGGAGTCATACTCTTCCGAAAACAGACTCAAATGCAAGTGCATGTGTGGTAAAATGAAATCAGAATTGGTGCCTTCAGTGGAATAGCACCACTCTCATGAGCATCCCCAATGAGAATGGCTTCAGTCAGCATCCCCAGAATATTGCTTCCCAGTACCAGTAATAAAGAAACAGCTTCAGGTGTTTATAAATTTGGGTATGAGGATGGAAAAACAAAGTCCATGAATGATACCTTCCTTGATTCTGGTAGAGATATGGTTTCATTTGCCGAGTTTATTATTTTTAATGCTTTAGCATGCCTAGGAAACTAATTAATTAGACTGGTATTTTGTTGTTTTGTATAACAGAGAAAAAAAGATGATCCTGCCTCAAATAATATAAAGTCCATATTAAGTTTCTTTTTTTCTCTGTCAAATATGAAGGTCAGACTTATATATAAAATTCCATTTGCTCCTTTGTACTGTCTGAAATGGATCGTGCTCCATTCAGATAATAATTGTCATTCACAAATATTCTCCATTTCATTAAAGTAATCCAAGATGAACAAAGGAGAGACTTCAATCACAGCACTTCAGACTTACCCTGGTCCTCTAAGCAGAATTTGGTTTTGTGCCTCTAAGACTCAATTTCACTGGGAAATAGAGACTCACCCAAGGAGGAGCTGATAGGGGCTGTATCTCAGCAGGTCTCTTCCCATAGAAAGAGCTGGAATTAGCCCACACCCTTTGTATCCTCACCTCAAACTGAAAGCTGAGCTGCCGTAATCCATGAGCAAAAATTACTTCTGTTTCCTCACCTTCATCCCCATCAAAAGATCCGGTATTTTAAGAAAATTTTAAGATCCACACCAGCTAGCCACGGGTTAAGATAATAGTTTTGTACTAAAGAAATGGTAAATCTAGACTAGGTAAATCTAGATAGTGGATTACAAACTAAATTGTCAAAGGGGCTAAAGAAAGATGCACATATGTGTCTACCACTCCACATATTCAGTGCCTCACCCTAGAGAAAGAACACAGCGAAACACACTGCTATGCTGCCCATGATTTCACATGCCATTTCTGGTTTTAAAGGCTTGCTCTTGCAGACAAACCTGCAAATGAAAATTTTCTTTTTCTTTTTTTTAATTAGAATGGCTTTCTGTTGTCCCAGCAGATGGATTCAGTACAAGGTCTTTGTTGACTGGATCTGAGTACAAACTATAAATGGCTTCGACTGTGAAAATGATATCAGGGCTGCTGGCTTGGCCTTATGTCAACATGCTTATCATGTGATGTTGTATTTAGCCAACAATTTCATATCAAAACAAAGAAAACATTTTGTTCTTATTGCATATCTGAAATAGACAAACACATAAACTTGCTCAAACCCCAGTAACATATTTATTACTATAGCTTATCTTCCCTATGAGAGTCCATTAATAAACAAATAATACTTGGACAGTCACATCATAACTGAAAAAACACATAAAATGTCAAATGTTATAATTTCACTTCAGTCATCAAGTTATATGAGAAAAACTTTGTCCTTTAAAAATATTTTTTGTGTTTCTTTTTCTCTTCCTACTTATAGCATCAATGAATTTTTTAATTAAAGAGCCAGGGAAACTTCTAAGGCACCTACCAAAATGAGGCAGCTTGTGGCAGACCTGTAATGCGGATGTAAGGAAGGAAAAAGAAAACCATTGCACATTCTAAAGCCTCAGCTTTCTTATTTGTTGTGCACTCAGAGGTGCCTGTAGCCATGCAGGCTGAAGTACCCCTGAAATCTCAACAACTCATCACACCTGCTGCCTTAGAGAACAGGGACCCCTGAGAGGAGCCCGGGTGCTGAGCTTCACAAGCACTGAGCAGGAGCTCTCTTCTCACCAGTTCTTGTTCAGAGGATGGCAGGATTGCCACTCAGAAATATTGAAAGGATTCAGGATTTTCTTTTCCTACAAATGATATTTGTTTATATCGTGGCATAGATTTAAAGAGTCAGAATGGCTCCACTCTACTTATATGTAAATAATTATATATATAGTCTCACTGTCCAGTGTGAAGTTTGTCCATGTATTATCAGAATATCTACAGAAGGAGCACTGTGTTGTCAGGAACACATTATGATTACCTAAAGAGTATATTATAAACAAAGACTACAGATATTATACTTTACTGAAAGAAAACATGACCACATGTCATATTTTAGATCAATTAAGAGATCATTTTGAAAATATTGTATTCATAATATTATTAATAAATTCAAAAGTTAGAAAATTCTGAATTTGCAAATGTCAACATAATAAAAATATGTTCTGATGACTTCATTCATGTTTTTCTATTTACTTAGCAGAAATCTTTAAAGTAGAAAATGAAAACCCTTCAATGAGAAATAAAAAAGAAAATCAAGCAATGTGGTACTCTCAAAAATAAGTACATTGATGGATTATCAACAGCATTACGTTGCATAAGTAAAAAGATATTTCTTCACCTCTTCTTTTCAGCTTTCTGTGAAAAGCAGATAAGAAAGGCTACCATATAGCTGTTCTTTCTCTCTTAAACAAAATGCAAGATAACAGAAAATCAGACTTTCTGAATTACAATTTGATTTTAGTTTTATAGTATGGTGCTTCTGTCATTCCAGCAATAGGCTACTTGAAGCAATACATTTTTGTGTGTTTACACCTTAGGTAAAATCCTTCCTCTTCCATAGTAATTTGCACAAATCTTGTTAAATTTAGTGGAGACAGGACTTCTCTTACAATGAAGATCAGCGTTAGTTAAGTAACTGTGCACCAAGCCTTTGTGCAGTGTCAAGTACAAGATTGACTGACTATCATCTCAGCCTCTTCCTAGAGATTTTTGGCTCTTCCCAAATCCCAATATACAAAAATACATCTGTAACAAACAGATTCACAGTAAATGGGTCCCCGTAACTAGGGCATTTAGGTAAACTTTTCAGGACATTTCTGATCCCAGTTTAACACAATACTTCCCTGCCCCCTTCCCACCCTTCCCCCCCCTCACCCCCAACACCTCCAGGAGAGGTTATTTTAAATCTAGATCATTTTCATGAACAAGAACAGAGTTATATTATTAGGTTCTTCTCTCAGATCTGCAGTAGCAGATTGTCAAATATCCTTTACTGATACATTTCTTCAAAGGGAATAAACCTACAAATTAAACTCATTTCTCAGCCTTACTTCTGCTAAAGAGAAGACAGGTTTACTCAAGTCCTTTATAATCTGTGGTGCGTTATCAGTCCTGCTCAGCAGAATGCCTTATTTCTCTTCATTTTCTTTATCTCAAGTGGGAAAGCACAGCCAGCCTTTAGGTAGATTACTACCTACAAATACAAATGCTTGAAGAATGATACAGGGAAAGATCTGTTAAGTTTAAACTCCCAAGGCATTTTTTTAATGTTTCATACAGCACTTTTTTCAAAGAAGTAAGCCTCATGCTTTTTAATCTATGTAGGGGATCTGAAACTCTTTCTTTTTAAATTACATAACGCTATCGAATACTGATCATCTACAATTTTCACTTCAGCAGCAGACATGATTAACAAACACATGCAGATACCCTGAAAATGTTAATAGCTCTGCAGCTTCTTCAGAAATGGAATGTGTTTTTCCTCTGCGTGTAATCCTTCTGCTTCTCCAGTCATGTGTGAAAGCTTTGTTTGAAGAGCAACCGCTAACGCTTGCTCTATAATACACCATAGAAAGCAATTAACAGAGAAAAGCATAAGGCCATCTCTAATCTGGCAGCTAGATATTTCTGAAATAAATTTGCATATAGCATAGCCAGGAAAAGTGTTACAGAAAGTCTCCTTTCAGAAAAGGACTCTAAGTAGGAAAGTACCCCTGTGTCTGCTTAAAGAAGCCTCCTGAGTATCTACTACTGTGAAGAACATTCATGGGGGAAAAAAATTGCAGTAGTACATCCATTGATTTGGATGACTCACTGCCACAACAGCTAAAGGGTTCAGGCTTCTCAATGGGTTCACCAAGACAGGACCAGCAGACCCAGAAGAACCACAACTGTGTTTTGTTCAAGGAGAACCACATTGCACAAGAAAGCCTTGCCCAGAGAGGAGAAGCCTTGCCCCTGCTCCAAACTGCTCATGAAACATAGATAAACTGGAGGTGCTTAACAGATAAAGGGATTCAAAGGTGGTCAAACAAAGAGAGGAACACGTCCCAGAATATTTTGTTCAAAAACATCTATAGTCATAAGTGATATCAGAAAGAAAGCCCTCGTCTTAAGAAATTCTTTGCTTATGTTCCTTCCGTTTCTGCCACATCCTTGCTGGAGGCAGTAAACTACAAGCCCAGAGGACCTACATCTTATGGACATTTCCATAAGGGAAATAAACTCCAGGAGGGAGCAAGGTGGCTCAGGCATAAGTTCTGGTTTCTCTCACAGACAAAATCAGGTAGAGATTAATAGACATGTAAGGAAAGTGGAACACACTTAAACAAGATAACAGAGTAAGAGAGCATATGTCATAGACTTAATCATAAATGGCTATGTTATACACAATATCATAGCAAATTGAGCTTAAACTGCTAACTGAACTGCTAACTGATTGTATCTATGCTCAACCATAATATATTAGGAAGTTCTTGTATCTTTTCCTACATAATAATTGTCTGTTTAGAACCTGAGCAATCCAATGCAAAGACTATGTCATCCTACATATCTACATACAGGCATGAACTGTTACCCTTTGGGGTAATACCTAAGGATAAATAACAAAGGCAAACAGAAAAGATACCTAGGGACCTTAGCTGAAGGACTCTTTGGGCCTCTTCCCCTGTTTGGGCCGTCATGTCCTTAATGTCCACATTAAGGAATGCACCTTCAGAGCACAGTTTCAGTCTGAAACCCTTATCTTAGATAATGTTTCCAGCTCATATATTGTCAGAGACTATTGATCAAATCAAATTCTGGAGAATGTCACAAACGGTGTTTTGCTGCTGACTTACAGAAAAGTAATCAGGTATTGGATCCAAAAGAGGACACAAGCCCCAAACAAACATCATTTTATGTGTTTTTAAAACTGGTTTTGTTAGGAAGAATATAGTAGTCTGATGGGAAAAGGGTGTTAAGGAGCACCATACCCTGGTGTTCTGTTAGATCTGTAACTCTAGATGAGAATCGGCACTGCCTAGCTGCAGCTCAGGCAGCAAGGTGAGGTGATTTGGGAAGAAAGGGATTAGAATATGAAATGCAGCAAGAACAACAGCCACCTGGTGCAGCAACTAAACATGATGTCAAGGAGACACACAGTAACTCGCTGTATCCGGTACAGCCCCAGGGGCACAGAGCAGCATGCCTGCAGGTAGGCAGGCATACGGAAAAGGCATTCCTGCCTGCACAAGTGCATTTGCCCATTGCATCTGCAGGGACACGGTGGGGACTGCAAATCATGGACTTTTGTGGTGACCATCTCCTGCTTCTGCAGGAACTACTGCACTGAGAAGTCTGTAAATAAAGTAAAAACATTCAGGACTGTCCTCTGGCTTGGTGACCAACAGGCAAGGAATGGTGTGGGTCCACATGACTGACCTGCTTCACCCTCCCAAACAGAACGGTCATTTCCAGAATCCCTCTGGGCAAGTCTTGACCCTGGGCCATGATATGTTTGGGAGATTAATAATTGGTACTATCTAAAATCATGTCAAGGAGTATCTCACCATTTAAGAGGATAAACAATTGTTGCACAGAGCCTCCAAATGTTTCCTGGTGACTAGTCCACACACAGCCAGTGATATGTAGTATAACCCCCATACTCCAGCTGTGGACCTAGGAATGGGGTCACAGTGGACCAGATGGGGAGAGCACACAGCAAGCAGAGTCAGGGTCCTGGTTTAGACAGCTGGTCATGCATGAGAGGAGAGCACGAAAATGGGTGAGAAAAAGGGCACGGTGTCCCTTCAGGTGACAAGATAGACATGCCGCTTGCTTTGCGTATAGTCAGCTCATTTACTGATTGATACAGTTCATTTATAGCATGTAGGTTAGTAAAGACCGTTGGGATCATCGAGTCCAACCATCTATCCTACTGTACAAAGTTCTCCCCTACACCATATACCCCAATACCACATCTAAACGACTCTTCAACACGTCCAGGGATGGTGACTCAACCACCTCCCTGGGCAGCCTACTCCAAGGCCCAACCACTCTTTCTGGGAAAAATCCTTTCCTAATGTGCTCCATCACAGCCCTTTCTTTTGAGGGAAAGTATTGTTATCTGTTTGCTAATATGACTGATTTCCTTCAGTGAAGCTCAGCTACTACAACGTTGGGACCAGCTGAACTGAACAAAAGCACTTATATAAGAATTTCAAAACACAATAGCACTGTTGCAAGACTTAGGCATGCACAGTGGTCCTCACTCAGTTGAGATACCAAAGCCTGAGCTCTGAAATGGAGCTGTCAGCTGAGAAACAAGAGCTCTCTCAGAACTACGACATCCCTTCCCCAGCATAACCAGTCTGGAGGAAGAAACAATTTTATAAGGTCAGTGGCTGTTAAACAGCTCTGTGAGAATTTGGGATAATTTCTGTGCCCCAGGAACCCTTGGGAGGAGGCTGCTCTCTTGCTGATACTGCACAGGCTGTTGACCCACTGTCAGGCAGAACTGCAGCACTGCTCAGCTGAAGAGCCCCTGGGTGCCAGCGTGGCTCGGGCACCATGTCGTATCAGCAGCACTGACTTGGCTCCTCGTTCACAGGCCCAACTCTTTAGAGGTGGAGCTCATCCACATTTTCCAGCCAAATACCCCACAAGGTATTTTAGGGTTATCTGTGCACCCACTATTTTTCTGGCCCGTCCTGCCAATACAGAGTTCCATACACAGCAGCAATGGGCTTCAAAGCCGCACCCAGCAAGACTTATTCCCATATAGACACGTTCTTTCAATTCCAAGGGCTTTTGGTGATAAAGTACTCATTTCCCATAATGAGTGCTACAATCTCTACTTCTACAGTGACTATTTAAATGAATCTTAAAATGTCAATCAAATTAACACATAATAAGATAAAGCTTACACAATTTTTTAAGTCATTGTTTGTTGAATGGCAAATTAATTTCTTTAGAGAAAAAGCATTTTTTTTCCAAAAAAAAAAAAGATAATTATTTATAATTGCCTCTCTTTTAAACTAAAAAAATACAGCGATACAGTGTTGACGAAGTTAACGCATCCTATTTAGAAATAAAAGTCTAATTCCCTGAACATGCCATATGGACAGCTTCTGTTACCCAGAGTTTCATGCTCAAGACATTTGTAGGAGCAATCACCAAATTTATTTTCTGCATTTACAGATTAGACTTTATTTTGCTTTTCTTACTCAAAATAAGTACCCTTCTCCCAGAGTAATCCTGTTGAAACTGGGCTGATGATAACTAGTATGACAAATCAAGAAGTAACATCTTATTTATCCCAAGCAAATGTAACAGGGTTTGGTCCCACAGTATCAAGATTATATACTTAATTTAGAATTATCACGTGATTTATGTTATCAATTAGGGGTCATGAGATCTAGACCACATCCGCTGACACTTCTCTTTGCTTATATACTCTCAGGCATACCTCATTACAGCAATACTCTCAGAATGAACACATTTTTATTGTTACAGTTGTTTCACAGAATATTCTACAAAAAAAAAAATTTGGAATTTCTTAAAAGAACAAGCAGTGGGCTCTTAGGATAGTCCTTCAAGTCCTGCTAGTCTGATATGGTACCCTGGTGTTTTCATCACATTCAATGAGCCCATATATGACACTATGGGAAAAAACAGAGTCAGAGCAAATAAGTCAGTTATTTTTAAATACTGTTTATGGATTTGTCAGTGTTATTCCCATGTCCCCAGAACTCTCTGTGGAGTTCCCCATCACCCAAAATGGCTCCAAAAGCCTTTCAGGACCCTCTGATGCTGCTGAACATAGCTAGGAAACCTCTCAGATGTTTCTGCATTTTTGGCTGACAGAAAATATTCTCAGCTATTTTATCCCCATATTCCCAGGAACAAATGCCAGAAACTGAATGATCAAGACACAGAGCAGAAGTCACCCAATAACTGAATTTGAAGCCTTCCTGAGCAAAGAGGAAATAGACTGAATCAGCACTCCATTGAGATGAGTGAAAAAATTTGATCCCCTTTTAATGATTTGTTCCATGCTTCTTTCACATGAAAATTAAACAGCAGTGCCTGTCTGCACAGCATTGACAACGTTGCCGTAGTCAGTATTTTTATAGCATATTTTTCACTTAAAATGAAAAACTAAATACAAATCAATGAAGCTGAAAAATCAAAGTTCTTCAAATATCAAGTGCCTCCTTTAATATTTGCCGAGCACTGGTATTTTTCCCCTTGGGTTTCAGTGGAGCTGAAATAAACATAGCCTCTTAGGTTCTTTTCCTGGTAGCTCTCCTTTATTGGCATAACAGAACTCTGGGAAAAAGAGATCTCTTCATTCCTTTTGCCTGACTTTTTCCAGGTGCAATGTCCATGGAGGCAGAAAGTACTTTCACAGGGGAGTCATCCAAAAGCCTGAACTGCAAAGAACTCAGAGACACAGCAAGCACAGCTGAAAATTATCCCCAGGCTCTGTTAATCAATTCAAACCTTCCCTCTGCTGGATGCCTTTGAGGTAACAAAGCAGAAAGCACCAAGGGTTTTACAAAAAAAATGGAGCTATTCTTTTATATTTAAGTAAAACATTTAAAATACAACTAATTTAGAATTCATTGGGAATTTCCCATAAATGTTTTACGCTGCTACAAGAAATCAGTCTGTGCCCTATCATATGAGATGATCAGTTTTAATATCATCCCTTTCTAAGCGAAGTCATGCAGATAAGGAGAAGCTACTTGACAACCTAAATCAAACAACACTGTTTATGGGGGAAGGACTAAAAGATGAAATAAGGAGCAAAGATCCTTGACATCGGTAGAAGGAGGGGACATAAATGAGTCCCCTGATCCACACCTTATGCCTATTCTGGGGCCCATGACTCAGTGTCAATGATCTATCTGCCCTTCTCAAACAGAACCAAAACAGCAGAACATGCTGAGGTGTTACAGAGGAACCTACCCCATCACACACAGAATGAAAAATAAGCCAGTCTGCCCAGTTTTTTTCTTTTTTCCTCAAGCCATCAAGTATGCCTTTGCTTTTGTTTTGTGACAGGCATATTGGTCCTTCACAGCCATGACTGAGCCTCCGAAATCATCTCAATTTGAACATCTTTGCCCATTAAAATACCTGCTTAAGAAATAGATTTATTAATAGATTTCTTGCTTGCAAATTTGGGGTCATTCTTCAAATTCTCCCTAACACAGCACAGGCCACATCTTTTTATGGTCTAAGCTTTTATTTTATGATTTTTCAGAAGTAGCTATCTTTGTAACTTGTCAATGTAAGCCATCTTTTTTAAACACTTCAATAATATTATCTGTACTGTCTTAAGGAAGATCCCCTAGACCTACATTTTCATTAGACCAGGTATTTTTAGAGCTACCAGTTCGGCATTTGATGAGGGAAGTGCTAGACTGAAGTACTGAGATGTGACATAATCAGACCCTGGCAAGTCCAGACACAATAGTAATCCCCTAAAGCACTGGAATATTTCTAGGAAAATGCTGTTGGAAAGACATAGCAATTAATAGCTAAAATTCTTATTTATGCAGATCAAACTATCTGTTCATAAGAGTCCCTTCTAGGCAAAACATCTTTGGACCTATAGGTAGGGCAAAAAGGATTCAATTTCTAAATGTCCAAAGAAAAATAAAGATGATGCAAAAATTAAAATTAACTTTGTTTATAGTCCTGAAAGAGTTGCCTAGACCCTGCTCTGCTAGTGGTCCCACAGTAGACTGAGAACCATAGCAGAAAAAGCTGCTGTCCGGTGTGAACAAGAAGATCAATTCCAGTTCTTAGAAAGAAGTAGAGGAACAAGTATCATAAAATACATAAAACTCACAAGGCAGATTGAAACTGCATTGGTCAAAATGTTCAAAATAATATTAAAATGTGTCCTCATCTGGGACTGATTTTTAAAATGTTTAAATTCTTTCTGAGGTGTTGAAGTACCAAATGTTTATTATTTGTTTGCAATCTGCAAAGAGGAACAAGTTTCTTCTGTTTTCAACTATTACAAGAGGAAAATTATGTATTAGGAATATCTTACATGCCTGTCCTGAGTCTGTGAAAAAAGAACATTTAATTCTCTTTTCAGACACTCATTCTAAGTCCTCACTTCTAAAAGCCAAAGGTTAGTGACAGGAACAAATAATATAAATATTATTTTATGGGTTCATTCATTTTTTTTAATCATGATGATATGAGGGAGGTGTTACATTTTCTAAAAGGAAATGTATCATAAATAGTTTTAGCTGGAGAGAATGTGAATATATACAATTATAAATTATATACGGCATATTAAAAAGATTATAAATGAGGCAAACTACAAAATTTTAGGAATCCTCAAAACAGTACACTACAAAACTCTGGATTTTTTTTCCTTATGATGGGGCAGACAGAAGAACCTGGGAACATCCCTGTGTCCCCTCTAAGCCGTACTTTTGTGATTTATGTAATTCCTACATCTAACATGTTGATTACTGAGATAACTTCTGTCTTAGCATACCCTAGAAAATGACATGTGATGAAGGAATATTCCCAGAGTAGCAAATCCACAGTTATGCAACTACTAGTCTGCCTGGCTGGGCCATATGCTTGAATGATGACTCCATCCTCAGCAGTGCAAAGAACCACAATGGAAAGGTTCATTCAAATGGAAAGTCTCACCCTTACTCAATATGCCATTTCACCATTGCAAAACACATGCCAAAATGAAGATTAGAACTGCTGGCATGGACCACCTGCCTGGCAATAGGTGATCTGCTGTTATTGAGACTGTCAGTCGCTGCCCTGGGAAGACTCTGGAGAAAAGAACAGGATAAATATCACATATCCTTAGCAAGATTAAAATGCAGTAAAATATGACGTAGTCATGCCATTTTCCACTTTGCATCCATTAAGGTCACTATTGCTGCTCAAAGGTAATAGAAAACCTATACTTAATTATTAGCAAATCAGCACCTGGATTTTGAGGTCATTTTGCAAATCATTATTATCTTAGTTTTTCATGCTACTGAAATTGGTAATTATTTCTAGTGAGGCAACATGCAAAATAAGCTAGGTGTTACTTCACAGTCGTATTTCTCTTTATTTGAGTCTTATAACCTCCAAAATCTACGATATCTCATTAAGCTACATTCCCAGAACACAAATTTCCAGGTACAAATCACAGGCACAGTCATCTTCTGTCAGCTGTCTATTCTGCCTGGGTTCATGGCCCAGAAAAACACCAGCAAAGTCCCTATTTCATGGAGGGTTAAGAACTTCAGAGATTTGCCTCTAAGTGGAAATACAGCATGCAGAATCCAGGACAAGAGACATGCAGAGTGAGCATGAGTACATTAACGTATTTAGAGTCAATCCATGCTGCCAACTACAAATATAAACTCCAAAGACTAAATATTTATGAGATAGGATTGGAGGACCCAAGCCAAGTAGTCAAAAACTGGGCCAAAACTACCAAGCAATATTCAAAACAAAATCATTAGGGAATCCCATGGTGCTAATTTGAGGCTTCAAGACAAAATTTAGGGTGAAGGGGAAAAGTGCAAAGCTTTCTGTCCACTTCTTGGGCTCCTTGGCCATGCAGGGCCACTCTGCAAGTAACCTGGAGTAACTCAGGCTTGCTGTCAGGCAAGGAGCATGCTTCAGGAGCACAGTTAACAGGAGGCTTTGGCATTTGGTGAATAGAAGTTACCTTGCAACTGAAAGCTGGCAACACAGGTAGTGGCAGGCCTTGCATTTGCTGCACCTCAGAGCAATAAATTTAGCGTTTATTCTCAGAGGCACATGCACATGTGCCCACACTCTGACTCCCCACCCATGCATTTATGGGAGCTCAGGCACAAAAAACACTAAACCCACAGGGAGACACTTGGGCTTTTCCCCTTCTTTCTAAGGCCACTTCAGCCTCTGCGAAGAGAGAGAAAAGAATATGAGCATTGCCCAGTTACAAGTGCCAGTTCAGGAGGGAGAAAGGTAAACAGTGACTGGATATTTCTAATTTAATTCAACCATCCTAAGGAAAATAGCTTCTTTTTTTTGACATCTGCTCAGATTAGAGTAATGTGATGCAATGAAAAGAAGAGTTGTTCAAAAACTCCCATAAGAAAATGAGGTAAAAGATAGAGACATACTGTGAATAACCAATACTTAATTTTAGTCACTAGAAGAGAGAGGTAGAAGAGAGGTTTTCATTACTGAAAATCAAACTGAGTTTTGCCTGAGTATTCTCATTATATAATGTAAAATTTAATGAAATGCCGGGTTTTTTTCAGGTTATGACATAGTTTAATTTAGAAACCATTCAAAAACTTTCAATCAAGTAGAGAAAGATGGACATTTTCATGTGCAAGCAGCTTCCTTATCACAAAAAAATTATACAAATCATAAGAGGGGAGAGTTCACCATGAAGTCAAATTGTTTTAATAGCCACTTGACTCAACAAAATAATTTCCAAACAGCTTCTTTGGTTTTCAGCTAATGGAAAAGAAGAGTATATTATCTTTAGATTGTTACACTTCTTCTTGAGTCCTATCATTGAAAACATATTTTAAATGGCATTTTCATTGGCCTGTCTTGAAGAAATATTAAAAACTCTGGGCCATTTTCACAGTGTTATTAAAGTTCTCCGATGCACAACGGCTAGTGAGATAAGAAAGTCATGTCATCTATTGTTTCAAGCCAGCCAATCCAATTCATCTTGAAAACCATCAAAGCCCTAACACATTTTGACAAGCAACCGGGTGGGATATTAACATTAGCAGAAACAGAAGACAGAATTTTATTGTGAGAGATCCAGGAGCCTGCAAAACAATAGGAGCTTAGTGTCAAAGGCTGACTTACTGTGAATAAATCAGCTCTGGGAAAAATTAGAATTCCTACATCATAAGTGACAGATGTCCCTCATGCTAGAATGACTTCCAGGCCACTTAATTTTAATTTTATTAGGAGAGGATGAAAACACAGTTACAGAGCAAAAGCAAAACTCTTCAAGATTGTACGTGGTGGTTTTAAAATTAGTTGGTCTCTGTCAGGACTGTTCATTTCATTCAGTTGGTCCAGAATAAAAATACAAAGAAGCAGATAAAGAATAGACCCTCAATATAAAGAAGGGAAGAAAGTAATTCCTGGATTTTAAAAAGTGTTATTTTTATACAGTTTCCAATGGTCAACAAACACAACGGGAAAGTGCTCTGCTGAATCAATGGGAGCCAGCTGCTCCACTCTGCATACAATGGCTGGCTGAAAGTGGCCACCAAGAGAGGTCTAGTCTTCACAGTTTCTAGTAAACAGTGGACCTTTCATCCACAGGATGCCACAGAAGCCAACAGTATGAACTTTCCTTATCCAAAAGGAACTAGAGAAAATTATGGAAGAGTGGTCTGGTGGGGGCTATCAGGTGCCACAAACTGGATGCCACTGCAAGACGATGCACTTTCATCCTGGGAGAGCTAAAAGCTGGAAGGGTGTATTATAGAAAAGAGCACTTGCTGGCTTAAACTTTTTCCTTATATTTTTCATTCAGCATTGTCTGATGATCACTGTGAGAGGGTCACTGCTGGACTAGAGGGACTTTTGATCTGATCATACATGGCAAATACACAGTTGAGTGACTGAAAGGAAATACCTAACTTAGAGATAGTGCCTCCTTATAACATGGAAGAAGAACTAGATGAATAACTCCGTAGTTAAACAAAACAATGGAAATGCAGACAGCAAATTCCCACTGGTTCCTACTGAATCAGCCTACATTTTAAAATGAACAGTTCTTTATTACTCAGCATTTTTAAAAATTGGTCTATCTATACACTTTAGGATCTAACTTACCAGATATAGTTTTTAAATCTTGGCTCTGGACTGGTTTATTTTTATTTATTTTGCATTTATCTAAATCAGTATGCTGGGACAAATTCCCACTGACGCGGTCTAGCTCATCTACCACAAACCTCTCCTCCCCACTGACAACAGATGAGGCGCTGGCTCAGACAGACTGCACAATCAGTAGAGCAATAAAAAACTGGCACTACTATTTTGCTGGACATTTTATCAGGTGTTTCCTGAAAATATGAATTAAATGTGGCATTTGGAACTTCTTGCAATATAACACTTTCAGAGAGTTCTTTTTGTCAACCCCAATGTTTGTATTTTTAAAATGTTTTGTTATTACAATTTACAACATAAAACTGTTCCCTAATAAAAATATTTTATATCTAAAATTATTGAATGAAACATTTTAACATAATAAAAGTAAATTATTTTCCAAGAACACGTTTTGGTGAAGTTCAGGGGAAGTTGTGATTTTAGTAAAATAGCATTCAAAAAGAATGCAATCCACCAGAAAAATCCTGGCAACCTTCAGTAATGCAGTTCTAGGTGCCAGCTTTATTCTTAGACAAGTTCTCTTAGACAAGTTGTGAACAAGTTCTCTGTTCAGAGTAAGTGAACAGTAAGTCAAAGGCCAGTAAGTATCCTTATAAAAACTTATTTATTTCAAAGGTGGAAAAAAGCTGTTAATCTGAGAAGAGCAGCAGTACAAGGAATATACAGCTGCACAGTATATGGCAGGGAACAAATAATTTCTTTCCTGATTCACTTTCAACTTTCTTGCCAACTGCATGCCAAATCAGTTTCAGAAAGGGACCCAAAAAACCAGTGCTGGCAGAGCTTGTCAATCTGTGTACTAAGAGGACTGAGTCTGGATCAAGGACCCTGGTACACGGTGGATCTGGGTATTCCTCTCTCCTCTTGATCTGGATGTTAGCCAGAGGAGGAAAACCAGGAGAGTCAGTACTTGTCTTCCTATTCAGCCAAAAAGTAGCTCCAGCTACCTCACTGCACTGTCAAGGAGTATTTACATCATGTCACAGAAGCGCTTGTTCATTAGCATAGTCAGAAAATTACTGCACTCAGGAAGTACCTATCAGGAGCTTCCAGCCCTTGTCTGGTCAAGAAATGGTGTCAGGGCAGCCCACATGCAACTTACGCAACTTACTGCTGGGTTGTCAGCTACATTTTGTCTTGTTCTTTGCAAGAAAAAAGACAAAGTGGAAAATGCCCATGATCATTTTAATTGAAAAGTTGAAATGTGGCCTTGGTCGCAACTAAAAAAGATTTGTGCAAGTCTCGCCATTAAGATGAGGGGGATGGTATCATCAGGCTGCTCAAGAAAGGCAAAATCATTGTCAGCAGAATCAGGTAATCTCCATTGGGTAGCTCTGTGAAAATAAATAGCATATACAAAGAGACGTGGTAAAAGATGTTCTGCCTTAAAAACAAGAGTGACTCAGAGATGAGGAACTGACTTGTGTTGGAATTCCTGCAGAAGCTGAGATGGGAGACAGCAATAATAATACCACATGTCTCAATAGCGCAGTGCTCAAAGTAAAACATTGCAACAGTCATGTTGACACACTCTCTACACAGGTGAGAGGGTCACAGAGAGACTTGGATGCAAACATACTTGCTTTATGCAAACTCTTGGAGGTACTGCCAGGGAGGGAGCAGTGGTATTTCCCAGATAGTGACTTGGCCAGGAGAACGCACCATGAAAGACTGTGGGATTCCTCAAGGAAGGAAGCCCATGCCCTGGTGTGCCACCATCAGTTCCCTTACATGCCAACAACTTCATGGATGGAGTTAACAGGGACTCTGGAGCACTCCAGCAGGCAAGTTAAGATCCAGTGCTGTCAATTTAAATTATATCTTAATCCATATGTGACTCCAGTAACTTTCATTAAACTCTTGCAGAGTACAGTTGTATTAACCATGTGTGCAGCTACAAGCATTCAATCCCAAATAGTTAATTGCTACAAGAAATTTATTTTTGATTGTTACAATAAATAATTGCTTCTGCAAAGAGAGGTGTAGAATGAGTCTCCTTAGACAAGTGAAAAAGCAATATTTTTTATCTTTTTATTCAGGAATAACACACAAAATTTGGGACATGTGACTCTGGTTAAATAGAGGAAAAAAATCCTGAACAAAAATGAGTGTGAAATGTGAAAAACAACAGAATGTTTGTACAAGAAGTAGAGCAACAGGGCCCTAATACTTCCTTCAACATCTGGGTAGTAACATACTGCAAACAACAAACAATAACAAGAATTTAGCTGCATGGGAAAACTGGAAACCTCAGGTGCTGATCATGTTCAGCTTTTATACAACTAAGACCTGTATGCAGACCAGGAAACCTGTCCTAAAGATATTCATAATTGTTCATATAGACAATTTTGAATGTGCATAATAATAAAGAAAAAACCCAAGGCATCTGTGTGGATAACTTGATCACTGCAGAAAATAAAATGGAAGGACAGTAACAGGGAGGGGAGAAAGGATGGAAGTAAACCATCACATCCTGTCTTATTCTGGATTATTTTGTACAATTTGGTTCTTATTCTCCACAAACTTACAAGTGTATTTAGTTGCAAACATAAGTTTGAGTAAAGTCAGTGAGACTGGTAACCTAATAAATTTATACAATTGCTTATTATTTTTGCAGAACAAATGCTTGCATTGTCCACATATATCCATTGTATCATCCAAACAACCATCAAAACCTTAGATTATGACCCAGGAATTTGGATGGTGTTGAAAACTGGGAATAAAGCTATAGAGTCCATGTTCTTCAGATGGGGAGTTCTTTTTCCTGTTTGGTCCCTACAACAATGGGATCCTGTAAATACTCAGAACTCCAAGGAACACAGGGTGACATATAAAATTAAAAAAATGTTCCTGAGATGTTGATGCATGGATGCATGAGGCTGCCCTTCTGCAAAGGTGTACATCTCTGCAGGAAGAGCTACCTATCACCCAGACCACAAAGGCCTTATGTCAGAAAGTTAGGATAGTGTTATAAAGCCAAGTCATTTATTTCAGTGATTCAAATTCCAGTAAATCGAAGCACACAAAAATGAGCCTTTGCATAAATGGGGCAAGCACTAAGCACACTGAAAGTCAGGACGGGTATTTTTGTTAATTTGCTTCTGAGTGCTGAGTTAGGGAAAGATCATGATTTGTGATTTCTTTCATCTGAGCACAGAGGTGGTGACAGGACTAAATGAAAACTGTTTTGTTATTCTTTCTCACTGCAAGCCTGAAAAAAGATTTAATTTATGTATTGAAATGAAGATAAAAGTGCTTTGAAGAGAGGCTGAAAGGTCATCTGTTCATTGCCAAGCCTTTTAAAACATTTTTTTCCTTTTGAGGAACCACTGAGACATCTGAACAGCTTCAAAATTGCAGCAGAGTTGTCAGGTTCACATCCATTCAACTGCCATTTAAAGTAATCAAGTCTGAAAAATGTTGAGGTTATTGCAGAGTCTGAATTTTCTAAAAAAGAAAAAGAATAGCTGGAAGTGGGACGCACTCCCTTTATGAACTGAACAGAACTGTGTGGCAAAGAAACAGAGAAATACCCAAGTCAATTACTGATAATTTTTAAGCAGGATCATGCTTACAGCATGGATCTACCTGCCCAATACTCAACTTCCAAACAAATTTTGGCAAATTGAAAAGAATTCCAAAATGAGTTACATGAGTGACATGAACTCTGGGAAAATGATACAGCATGCAGTTCCCAAGGCTCAGTCTATTTTTTTTTCAACCAGGATTTATTAAGGAGTTGAATATGACATAACAGCATTGCCATCTCACTCCTCTCAAAATCTATGTAAGCAAGACAACCGCAAGCTCTGAATCTGTGCAACCTTTCATTTTGGAAAAAAAAAAAAAAGGAAGTATCTAGCAAAATGTATCACATCCTCCGCTTCATTTAACTACTAAGAAAGCTTCGTTTACTCACAAACAGAAACTTTTGTAATGTGCTTATAAAACGTATGAGTCAGAAGAAAATACTACTTCAGTTCAACTGATGTTCTCAAATTAATTCCCATGCCTGCAGCACAACATTTACCTCAGATCACTTGCACTTCGCCATCACCCTTTTCTCTCTCATTTACACTTTATTGTTCAAGACACATTTTTTCTCTTCACTGCTTGGTAGAAAAAGGATTTCCTTTACGGTCATTCGCTTTCACCTACTTCTCAAGAAAATCTGAATTGCTGCTACGGTGCTAGTGCTGACACTTGTTGTTCAGGGTCGGACTCTACACATCTAAGACAGAGAGGGTCACTCGCTGTCCTGCATGGGCAAACTGGCCCCACTGCTGATTCGATCCATTACTCATATATGATGATATATGGTACAAACCACAGCAATGATGCAAGGATGCACTCAGAGCTTCACAGCTTGATGGTACAGAACAAGCTTTTGGAATCAGAGTTTCTTCACAAACTGACAGCTAAAACGTGCTTCCAGCAAGCTCCACTCCCTGCCACTGTTCCTATCAGTAAGCCACAAGTGTATGAAACCTGCACAGGTAGAAGAATGCTTTGGTTTTTTAGCTTGTAACTAGATAGTTAGTTACTATCTAGTAACTAGATACTAACTAGTAACTAGTATACTAAGGAAAAAAACTTTTTAAAGAGCCCCTATCTCCCTAAATCTTCTTCGCTCTTCAGAGCGATTTACAGCAGATTCATGAAGAGCAGAATTTGGTTGAAGGGCTGTGGCTCTGTTCCAGGGCAGGGGAAGGTGACTGAGAGGGAATGGTGGGCTCCGAGAGAGGAAGGAGCATGGCACAAGTCTCTTTCAGAGGAGAAATAATTGTGCTAAAAGGTAGTGCAGAGCCAACACTTCCAAACTTTTCACACAACCTTTGCTTTTCGTAATTAAAGACTAGGCTGACTTTGAGGACAGATTCTGAAAAAATAAACTCCCATTTGGTTTTAAATAGGTTGAATTACATCAATTCATACAAAATGAGAAACACTAATTTGCTTCTTTTGGGGGAACATGTTGTTTCCAGGGTAAAATGCAGCAGAAAGATGTTTATTGGTGCCAAAAAGCAGTGCCAAAGAGGAGCTGGAAACATTGCTGCTGTCAGAAGTGGCTATATTTTGAAAAGAACCCAGAACTTGATATGCAGTTACCATGGAAGTCTTTCTGAAACTCTGGCCCAATGTAGGTAGCAAAACAGAGGTGGACCTTCTCAAGCTATATCCAGATCATCTAAACTGCAAATACGGCACCCATAGGCAGAGCTTAGGCATCTAAGTATCCAGTGTGATTGAGATTGACTATTCTTGGGTGCTATCTCTTAAAAACCCCTGAAAATCAATACTTTATTCACTTAGGGCAGTGGTATTTCCAAGACACCCACATAAAGGCTTTCAATGTAAGCATTAAGTACACGTGCTTCAGTGCATAAAGCTGGAACCCAACTTCACACCAAAAAGCTTTCCCATAATTCAAGGATATGCAGTGAGACAAACTCCATCCAACATTTGGAGAGGTCCATTCTAGACGACATATTCTCACCTGTGCTGAACTGTTCAGGGATGTGCTGAACTCAACATAGGGCTCACTAGTTAAGGTAGCTCTCTTCTAAAACATGGAGGGAAGAGGTAGTGCAGGAGACCAAGTGCCTATTTAAATGACTGGGAAGCATTAAAACTGGCATAAGTGATACTTTGTACTGCTTACAGCTTTGGTTCCCTCAAGTGCAGGGCGAGAGCTAAGCAGAAACACAGAGGAAAGCGCCATTTCGAAACAGGGAAGTTGGATATAACAAAATGGAAGCATGAACCCTGCAGTGAGAGTCTTTCAGAAAACATACTGAAAGCTATTCCCTAGTAAATGGCTCAATAACTATTATTGTTATCATACTATAGCTGGAGTGAAATTAAAGATTAGATATGGGCATTCTTCACCCTTTTGATTTATGTTCCCACAGTGCAGCATTTTCTGAATGGCAATGTCACAATTTGCTACAACATCACTGACAAGGAAGATATTCACTTGGCTGGGGAATACCACTTAGCCCCTCCTTGCAAACCATAGGTGAGGTTTCAAGGTGCACATGATGCTTCTCTTCAAATAAATAATCCTCTCCTGTCACACATATATACAAACATCCCCTTCCAAATTAATGTTCTTACCTTATCTTTATTTTCAGAGCCAGAATCTTCACATTTGGTCCGAATGACAAAGGGAGTAGATAATCTCAGGAGAACTCGTTCAAATGTGGCACTAATTTTAGGAGAAACTATGTCAAAGCAGTCTTGGAATTTCAAAGTTTTATGAGTGTCACATCTGAGCTGCTTCCTAAGACCTTCTCCAAGCTGCAGAATCAGCATGTTTGGATCAAACATCAGGTGAAATGGGAAAGCTCTGCAGAAGGTGCTGATGCTAATCCTCAGGTCTAAAGGGGACTGGGAAGTTCCTTGTGGAAGTGCTTTTGTGATATTTGTATTTTCATGTTCTTTGATAAGGTAAGTCAGACAGCTGCAGTTACTTGGGTTTGTCCCCTCTGAACACAACTTATCATTAATGACCTGTTCTACTTCCACTTCCAAGCGGTAAATCTTCTTTGCTGCTGCTTTTATCATTCCCATCATTGCAAATCCCACAATCTGATGTGGATGAAAGTAATGAAGCATGAGATTGCCTCCAGGGAGCTCTTTGCATAGGAAAGAAGGGGATTCCAGGGTGGCCTGTCTTCCAAATGAAGTTCTAATGTGCTCCAGCAAAGCATCAAAGCCATTGAAGAAGTCTTGAAGGGTCCCACCTACAGCTCGAAGAACTCTTTCATTCTCATCAAAGCAGATATTGAAGAATTCTTCCCCAAACTTTTCTTGCATTTCCTCAAACTTCAAACCTATGTGACAACAAGACACTGATCAACAACATAGTATTGCTACTGTGTTCTCTGTTCTCTATTTGTTCTCCCCGTCTCTCTATTTTTCCAGTATTTTTCCAAGTCAGTGAGAGTGGCTTTTTCACTGGATACCTACCCATAGGACTTCTGTTTTCTCTGGTGGTTGGGAATAACCCTAGAAGCCATTTTTGCCTGTCAAGTTATGTCCTCATGCTTTCAGCTTGCATGTCCAGCCATGGGTACATCCCTGCCCTTGCTGACCTAGCCACAAATGAGGCCTCTGCTTTTATAGCTCCTCTGTTCTCAGCCTTGGTGAGGGATACAGCTCTTACCAGCTTGAAGAATAAGCTACTGGGATTCAAAGTCAGGCCTTTGGCTTTCAATAACCAATGTAAAGTCCTGTAGCCAGATCACACTTTAGTAACTGGGAGGGAAGGGTTGCGGATTTGGAGGCCTATTTTCAGACAAAATACTTTTGTCATTCCAGCTGTTGGGCATTCACAGAAGATAACTCTTTTTGTTGCTTGCAAAGGAAAGCAAAGCCTTTCTATTTTTGGTTTTTACACTTACCCATTTAAAAAAAAACAACACCTGCCTCTTAAAGTGATCTAAACTGCTAGAAAGGTAGGACACCTCTATGATTTCTCACAATGTCACTTCAAGTCTCCATCCCAGAAATTCAAAACGTTTTGATTTACAGTGGTGATGAGGCTGATATTGTTGAAGGCGTTAAAAAATACCAGTGATGGAAGCCCCTGGATACAAATGTGCATGAAATCCTATGCCAGTTTGTTATTTACTACTTTAAGAATAATCTAGAAAAAATAATTTTTAGATGGTTATTAAACATTTTCCTCTGTCTTATTTTATGGAAGACTTGCTCTGTTAACTTTCATCTGTATATAATCCCTATATCACATAGGAGAGTAACAAAATTAAGCAGGTAAATTTGTATTGTTCTAAGCTGTAACAGAAGAAAAAGAAATATGAATCAGCTGCATGTGAATTACAGATATCCAGCAAGAGTTTTCAAAGGAAATTAATGTAGGAATTAACGCTCCTCCAGTGTACTGAAATCAAATCTCATTTCGGTCAACTAGTCAAACGCCTTAAAATTTATCTTGAATTTTAACAGAAATGAAGGGTTATTTATTTATGAAGGGCATAACAGGACGTTTATTTTAGCATATATTCAGCATGCTCTGTAACATCGATAAGAGCCCAGTGGATCACGAAACTTCTCATTGTTTGTTTAGATTGCTTGTAGGCTCTTACATTTGGAAAGACAGCATAATTAGTGACTTTCATGCCCAAGAGGTGTAACAGGGGGCAGAAGAAGTTGTGTATCTGATGTTAGCAGACAATAACCTTTGATCATCTCAAGGCAGTGTCTGAATTGCCTATTCACACAGGCATAGTAGTGATCAACATTCCCAAACGATCTGACCGTTCCATAGCTTTGCAAACTATCATCTGCAAGGATAGTTTTCTTTGGACCTTCGGTATGATTAATAGCAGACTAAAATGCATTAAATTACATATAAACAGGACAACATGAAAACATGACAACACATATTTTATAAAAGAAGTAATAGTAATAATTTGGGAAAGTTCATTCAAATGCCATTACTCATAATCAATTTTGGTCACTAAACTAGGTTATTACAAAAATATTCCCAGGATCTTTTATGACCACAGATGGTCAGATCTGCAGTTAAGCCAAAAGAAAGTACCTCTGGTACACAATGCCCCCTAATATCCTGACTCAGAGGACAGTGTGCCAATTCCTGACTCATTACCACTATGTCTGCATAACAAAGTATTGTATCATCTTCCATTGTCACATTAAGCCAAAAAGAAATAAATTCTAACCCACACCAATAACATTGTCATAATTGGATATTAATAGCAAGAAGCTAAGAAATCATTATATTCATATGAATACAGAAGTCCATACCCATACTTCTAAATAGCATTGTTCTGTAGAGTAGCTTTGGAGTAACATCCCACAAAGCTGCCCAAAGCCATAACTAAGGTGAGTTGTCTTTAATGTGGATTATAAAATTACAGTAAAACAGTCAGTTGCCCTGGCGCCACCAACTGAAAATAGTGTATGCAGAACTGATCACTTGTGTACTTCACTGCTGCACATGTAAGCCTTCCTCATTATCATTAGTGGGATCTGTATCTTAGTATTTGGGCTGAAGTTTTGCTGATTGTCTTTCTTAGATTGGTCTGGTCATTCTCCCTGGAGAACTGGACATAAGGTACTGACTCTAAGCAATATGAATTATACGATGAAATTCGGGTCAATGACCTGGCTCAAGGATGTGCCACTACTTTTAAAAATATTTTAGCTTTGAATTGAATTACACATAGTACCAGCATAAAATTAGATTAGCTCAGAACAGAAAAATGGACATGCCCAAGCTCACCCAAACTGCTGGTCTGTCTTAGTTGGGAGTTTTCTAATAATAGACACTATGAGATACTGAGAAAAATAGACAAAGTCAAACAACCTTCTAAAACAAACAAGTGTAAAAATCTAGTAGGGAAGTTTATTCCTAAGACCCACTAATAAGAGGTCGATTTTTTTCTTGAAGCATGGTGTTTTTTCTCTAAATTAAAAATTGTTATTTAAATTCTTATTATACAAACACATATAAACTTTTCTTTTCTTGATTTCCGCAAAGCTCTTGGCTTCAGTGATTTGCTTGTATGAAGTTGCACAAAATACTAAATATGTATTTTTACCGACTTATTCCTGCCTCTCCTATTGAAACATATGATGAACAGAAGCACATACTTACCTAACATTAACTCTGTATTTATTTCATCATAACATTTTTATTTAGTACCACGTAAATGAGCCCAGTCTTTTTAATATCTTCTGTGGAGTCTCTCCCTACTTTTTTCTCTATAAGTCTCCATTTAGCTTTCAAGAGACAGTAGAAATTACCATCATCATCACAAGGAGAGAAAATGTCAGAATGCATCAGATGATTGCTATTCAGCTGCTCTGAAATCTTGCCTCAGCAGTGATTGGTATCAGATGCTATAGAAAAACTGAAATATTTGATGGAAAATCATAAAAACCCATGGTTTTGAGGAAGCTTTTCCCTAATTGCTACAGTACATGTTTAGTTTATTCACTGAAATAGATGAAAGTACCAGATTAGAAGATAGTTTTATTACATATAGAAAAACTTGCTTGTTACAAAAATTCCCAGAATTCATTGTCTCTATAGTGCATACTTTACTGCATTTGCAAACTTCCACAGGCTAATTATTATCTGTAAAAATTACATTCAGTATTATTTCTAGTTCCAATGTATGCAGATTTCCTTTGGTTTTTTCCTTTTATTTTGAGAAAAGACAAATAAAATCTTCAAAATTATTTTTTTCATAACATTCAGGTTATACATCTGCATAAATAGTATCATCTTTTCAAAACAATACCACATTAAATTATTTCTCTGCATCTTCATTTTGTTTTCGTTTTGATTTTGGAGTAGAGTTCAAATTGAAGATGGCACTGAAAATGTAAGTCAACTTCTGTTCATCAAAACTGATTACTAGCTATTCCTTTCTGAAAAGCTGGCATTTCCATTCTTTATTTTTCACTATGCACCTCTAATCAAAATTTTCATTCAGCTGCCCAGAAAAAAAAAAAAATATTTGAGATCTGTATCCATGCCCAATACTTACAAATGCAGAGGCCACTGCACTCCCCTACTGCCTCATGCATGACCGCAACCACCACAGATAAGGCTTTGCAACGGGCACTAGCTTGCAATCAATAAGTAGGAAAAAATTTTTCCTTAGTTTCACCAAGACACTTCACTAAACACTAGTGATACAAAATAAGTCAAAATTCATGCCAACATTCTCTGCCCAAGTGTTATTTTGAGCTTCTGTTATTTACCAACCTTCCACCAATATACTGAATGAAATTCTAAAAAAATCATCAGTCTCAATTTACTTTCCTCTTGGAAAAGGATCTACTGTGTTCCTACCACTTAAGTCACTTCTTCAAGAGGAAAAATCACGTCTTAACTCTAAAAATTTTTTTCCATAGTAGTTTCTTTTTGTTACTTTTTCATACAATGCCATTTTTATTCTAACCCATACTGGACAGAGATAAGATATGAATATTGTAGAAGGAAACTGAGGCAAAACAAACATAGAATGAAGATATTGCTCTGGGCCTCCATTACAAAGCACTGTAGATTAAAGTACTGTATAATATCTATTATTATCCTTTGAAAATGTGTTTCAAGGACATTTGAAGAAGAGATCATATACTTGTGAGCCAGGTTCAAAATTATTGAAGTCTTTAAGCATAGGCTCAAAGTACAAATTAATTTTTACACTGAACTGGAGCAGAAATAGATGACTTCATCCTGTAATAACATGCTAGTAAAAGGTCCTTCTTCCTTTTCTTTTCAGCCGTTCCTGTAAACTGTGAACCCATTACAAAACGTCAAGAAACTGATACAGTATTTTGTACATTACTAAGTGGATTAGTAAATTAGAGAGGAATCTGTTCCCATAAAGAAAATCACAAATCACAGACTTTTCAGAAACAAACAGAAGATGAATGATGTGATAAAAATGTCAAAGTAATCCATTATCTTGCAGAGCATGCAGAAGCAGTTACATGTCGTCCAGTTTTTCCCTAATGTAAGTCATGGAGACAATGGTTGCAGAGTGGCCAGCATCTGATTCCTTTGGCATAGAAAAATACCTTTTTTTCTGGGATACCCATTAAGAATCTGTAAATTAAGGGGATGGAAAAATTCAATATGCAATTCCAGAACTCATACTGTGGAAGGAAGCATAATTTGTCACGTTCAATTATAGCAAATACCTCTTAAACGTTTTTGGATTAGCAGATTTTTGGCATGAGTAAGATCTTTTCTTTAAGCAGTCATTTGGACAGAAAGCCAGGTGGCAGGTCAGAATTCCACAGCATAATACAAGGTGGTAGGGAAAGCAACGTTTATTCTCTCAATAAAAAAATCTTGTGATGTGTACAGGCTGATGCAGAAAGGCACATTAGATGAATCATTTGGCTTGTAAATGAACCTAGTACAGGATCTAATTACTGTATAAAGAACTTTGGTCTTACTTCATTATGATGGTGAATGTGTATCATACTGGGAATCCACACAGTAGTTTTAAATTAACAGTTTTAGTGGTTTTTATATAAATACAATAACATCCTTTTGTACCTTTCATACCTTTACATATGGTTTTGACACAACTGTAAAATTTGTACTATACTTCTCTTACGTGCCATACAGGGCTTGCATATCTTTCAAGATTTCATAAAATAAAAATGAGGACTATTGCTTAAAAGATTTCTTTACACTTGTTCACCTATAATACCTGCTTTATCTAATTTTAATGAGGTGTTTTCTTTCCTTGTCAAAGTGAGGCTCTCCTCTGACAAACAATGCGTAGAAATATCATTGTAATTACCACCTCTTGGTAAGGACCTGTGCTTGGTAAGGATCGCCTGTGCTCAGCATACATGTAAAAGATTCTGCTCTGAACTATTCACACAGGAAGCTCAGCTGAGCTAGTAGGAACAGGCAATGTTCCTAATTTTTTTTCCTCAACAGCCAAGCTGTCTGAATCAGGATATCACTATTTTGTGTCATATCTTGGACACCTCACTTCTCAGATTTGCACAGGGTTTTTTAAATGAAAATTGTAATCACTCGGTTGGGGATTCCTAAAAATAAGGTAGATCCAGTTTGTTTCGTGTTAACTCCAGAGATCAAACAGCAATAAGCACAGAGCTTTTTAATTTGCTTTTGCATTAAAATAAACATATATGTCTTTGAATTGACATAGGGAGCAGAACTTCACTTCTTAGAAAGAATAAAATTGTAATGAAATCTAAAAACTTATCCCATGAAATGAAAAATCATCTCTCATAACTCCCCACATATACAAAGGGCTCAATTTAGCTGACTAAATATAGACCTGTAATTCTACCTGAGTCTGCATAAGGCATCCAAGACATCTACAAAAAGACTAATACATAGATTTATCTGCCAGGATATGGGACTCATGGAAGACCTACACATTTTTGAAGGTTTGACAGAGGCCACACAGGACTTAAAATAATGTCAAACACCTACATTTAGTCAATGAATCATGCCCAGAATGTCTTCTGCTTCATAAATAGACTTCTACAAGATGTTATTGTTCATCATAACTTCAAGCTGCTCACTATCTACTGGTAGTTCATGTGCTTTCTAACAATAAATAGCTCTGATTTGAGAAGAGTGGGACGTCTAAGGCCATTTGGTATAAACATTTGTCCTTTTCTAATTTAGATCTATTCCTCTCAGTTTTTAAATCACATGAATTATGTGATTTTTGCTTAGATTACTTTTGTATTGCCAGTGCACTATAACATCTGCTAAATAAGAGTCCTGAGTGTATAGCTTAGACCCGCCCCCCCCAGGATACAGTTCCAAGTACTATTAAAATCCACTAGTATTGCTAGTCCTCTGCACCATGTAACTTTCCCTTTTATGCCATTTGTAAACCAACAATTTAAATTATAAATCAGGCTGTGTATCCTAAATGACTTGCATCCTAATGACTATCTGCAGTTCTTAGTTCAAAGGAAAAGGAAAGTGATAGTTATTTATGTACTTTAAATATATAAATATTTATAGTTTTCAGACACCTGCTGAGCAGTCAGTGTGCCAAACCTTTCTCCATCTTTTCTAATTGCATCATCTGGTCTAATCTCACTGTAACCTTACATCTGTCCTGGCATCTCCTTTTCAGTGTACTTCCTGCCTCTTTAAAGGTAGTATTTCTCATCAGTGATGTGCTGTTATTACTTAATAGCTACCAGAACAATCCCAAATTTACTCCTCTTTAACTACAGAATATCGGTAAGAGTTGAGATTTTCTTAGTTTAATAAAGTCAGGTCTTCAACTTTGACAAATGTACAAAGAGCAACGTTTATAGAATTATGCCCTTTGCACTAAATGAAGGAACAGCCCAGCAAGATATAGTTAGGCATGAAGTGATTTGCTCTATATAAAGCAGCCTACAGCATTTATCTTCTTTGTTGGTGACAAGCAAATGTTACCCAGAGCAAGAGCTCTCTAAACCCCTACACCAACCATGGATTCCACCTCCTCCTCAGTGTCTTGGGAAGGCTGAATCCAGAAACATGATTTTATCTCCCTTACAGGGCAGACTCTGTGCTGGGATCCCACGTAACTTATCACTGGGGGATTCAGGAATCCTCAGCACCGTGGCATATTACTCTCCAAACAGAAGACACCCAGGAAGATATTCACTTAGAGAAGCAAAGACCTCACACCACTCTCAGAAGCAAAATCAAGAGGATGAGCATTATTATCAACCTGTCAGTTAAGAATGCCTAATAGGAATAATAGGAAAAATTATTGCAATGCATTTAAGTTCACATGTAGATCTGACTTAGCAGACATTGACATACATGGTGAACTTTTTAAGGAAAATGAGGTAACTTAGTAAGATTCTAGGAGTCAAATTTTTATAGGCTATGAAAAAGAATTCTGCTGTATAAATTAATATCTTGAATTAAAAAAATGGAAGAGAATGTTTTTCTGAATCCTAAGCAATAGGATTCAGAATTGCACAGATAGGTGCAATTATTTCTCCAGGCCTCCTTATTGAAAAAACTATCTTATACAAGTGCATTTGTAACTTCAGACTGTGCACCCAAGGTGTTGCAAGTGTTATTTATGCAGCATATATCGCATGGTATTGCAGTACATACAATTTAGACATTCAGTCTAATACAAAAAGAGATTTTCAAAGACAATATTTCTTCCATGTCATTAAAGATTGTGTATGAACATCTACGTTGGTTTAAAATTTTTGGACAACAGGCTTTTTTTTATAGGTATTTATGAATATAGATTACTTCTCATTAGTTTTACTATCAACGTTATAGCAGATTACAGATTCCCTCAACAACACACAAAGAAGCTCCAAAGAAAATAGTGTTCACTTTTAAAGGAAAACAGGTAACTCCCTTCCTGAAACTCCTTTTCTCTTTTCTTTTTTTGTGAAGGACTGAAATAAGAATGAAAACTATTCACATCCACAAAGGCTACATCAATTATGTGCAGTGTTTGAAAAAGAGCATTTGGAGGGCATGAGGCGAAGACAGTAAAATTTTTATCTCGATTGTGCTTTTGGGATGTGCAAAACATCACGTGATGTGTCAGAAGTACATAGTGGAATTGAAAAATGAAAAGTAGGCATTTCTCTATTGCTTCATAAAGCTCAGTACCCCAGACCTGCATGGAATAGCTGTCCCAAAGATAAGTAGGAGACAGGTCATGAAGGCTTTATGTCCCAAAATAAATTTCTTATAGTACAAATTACAGACTAACAATTTTTAAAAGCTTTCATCCTTATTTTTCTACTGCGAAAGTTTTAATTTGGAAGTATCTGGAAGTCTTCTCCTTTATTCTGACCAGCTACAGTTAAGTAAAAATGGATACTCTACTCTTACTTGAAATCAAAGTGTTTTAAATTATGGGGATAAGATTTGTGTTTGGGCTGTCATTGCTCAAACTGCTGAAGGTACAAATGGTATGAAAACATCTTTGCTTTGAGAAGGTTAAAATCTGAACAGCACTGACAGATCATTTAAAGGATTTTTTAAAAGCGCTTGTTATCGCCATTATACAGATGGGAAGTTGAGGCACAGACAGAATACAGACTTGTCCAAGGTCAAATAAGAAATCTCTTCAAATACAAGCTTTCTCTCTAACATACCTCAATATAAATTTATAGTCCCCTAATCAAGAAATGTGGTAGTCATCCACATAATATACACCACTTAGCTAGCCAGCTAAAAGCATTATCTGTGCCAACAGTATAAAACATACCAGTGCTTGTTCTTTGAAATACTTTATTTCCAACTAGGAAATTTACAAAGGCTCTCTTCAGAAGTTAGGATTTCTCTTTGCTTTTGCCCAACTTCCAATACACTGTCAGTTGTTTTTCCTTTGGATGATATGCTTATGAAGACACTGTAAAAGTGTGCACATGCCAATTTAAGAAAGCAGAGTCCACCATAAAGCTGTCTAGACTATTTTTAAAAGTATACAAAGATAAATTAAATATTCCAGCCTCAGAAGCTGTCCCCACAAAGGAAAGCTGTGCCATTGATCTGGTATCAAACATGGTTTACAACATGTGAGCATGGTGGTCATGATTCCCTTAATTAAAGTGGATTTAAGCAGGAAGAGCTCTATTGATGTCTAGACTTGCAGCAGGAGCAACTCAGCAAGGATATGAGGTGAACCAGGTCTTTCCACTGCAGGAAGATGGTGTCACACTTTAGTGATGACTTGACAGGAAGAAAATTCCAGTATTCATACATGCATTGAGCTAAGCGTACAGCTTGCAGCCAGCACTTTGCTGTGAGCAGTGTAAGCACCAGGACCATGGTGAGAAGCATCTGTTTACAGTCTTCCAAGCTTACTAATGATCTCAGCATTTGCTGTCTTCTGATTAATAAAGAATGCCAGATGACTATTTTAGAGGCAGCTAGAGGGTGAGGAGAGGTGAAGCATGTTGGCATTATCTAAGGTAGGAGAGCAGGATGTTGCTTCCAAGCACCTTTAAGCAAACACTTTCTTCCAGCCCTAGGCAGCAAGTCCCTGTTACCACTCATACAGATAAACTGAGAGCCAGATTTGGTTCAATAGTTTCTCTAGCTTCCATCACAGTCAGGTTCATTTTTGTCTCCTGTCTCAGCAATGCCAATTGCTCTAAGTACACACCCCGGCAATTACATCCACACAGAAGTGGCTCTCACTAAGCCCTGTTCAACCAGAAAAAATAACTGCATATGTGAGAATTAATTACGCAGCCTCCATTAATTATTTACCTGTTGTGATATGAGCTACAATTAAAATGAAGAAGCTGGTTTAACTGCTCATTCCATTATGTTCCTGTCCCAGATAAGAAAGAAAAAATTAGTGCTTTTAAATTATCTCATTGTTTGCTCACATTGATTTTTTTTTATATGAAGTCAAATTCATTCTTTAAAAGGTGAGCTTTTCCAAGAGTAAATCACTGCAAACTTTTTTTCAGCAAAAGTCCACTTTAGTAATTCCCCAAGACAGTAAACTCTAGACATAACCCCTACACTGGGATCCCAACAGTTGAATTTGTCCCTGACACGCATACACTTTGAGAGCAATGGTGAAAAAACAGTCTGCACATTACTCAGCCATGCTAAGGGACCAGGACTAAAATACTGATTTAAAAGCATATTTATAACATACTTTGTGTCATGATGAAATACCTACTTATGTGTGTATAATATTAATACGCACATTATAACTTTCGAAGCCTTTACTTTGCCTGAGTCCTACTTTATCACTCATAGCATTTGTTTCTGAGAGTTAGCATTCAATTATTTTAAAATGCAAACAAAAATATATGGTAACTAATATTGGACATATTTACAGTTTAATTTGTTCTACATTCTCTGCATGATGAAATGTGACACCCCCAAAAAAAAGCATATTGAGTGTCAGTGCAACGCAGTCATGTCTCAACTAGAACATGTTAGGTGTTTCACAAAGGGCACCAAGTCTGTTTGATAGTTTGAGATGATAGATAGAAAATATGTAATGCATATACCTCCAGTAGGATTTAAATCAGACAAAGGTCCAGACCGCAGTGTGGGCAGAATATCACTTTACCATATTCCCCTGATATGGAAGGTAAGTCACATCTTCAATGTGCCTCCTGTTGAAGAAAGACTATATCTAACTGCATAAACCCATAAAAATGTTGTAGGTTTATCCTTTGTATTACCAGCTAAAAGGAAACTTATTATGAATGAAAATATCATCTTTTGTGCCTTCCACTCCAACTTCAGCAGTCTACTGAGACCTCCATTGGAACAGCAAAGAGAGTTTAGATATTGCAAAAATTACAGTCCCATAGAAGCAATCTCTGCTCCAGGCTGAGCAAGGCCAGCTCTCCCAGCCTCTCCTCACAGGGTAGGTGCTCCAGCATCCATCAACTTGGTGGTCTTAGCTGAATTCCCTCCAGTTTATCAATTTCGCTATAGTTTTGAGCTCCCAACATCCAGATATGGTCTAACAAATGCTCAGTAGAAGGGGATAATGAGTCCCTTAAATGTGTATCTCTGCTCCTGTTCCTAGAGCCCAGGCTGCCATTGGCCACCTTTGCTGCCAGGACTCATCACTGGCCCATGTCCCTCTTGCTGGCCACCCCCAGGGTCTTTCCCACAGAGAAACAACTTCAACAACTCTCAATTTGCAGTCTTCCATGAAAGCAGCAGATGGCAAATGACAGAGCTCCACAGCTGACACTAGATAGCTGTGTAGCACACAGCTACAGCAGTTCAGCTGCTGTGCTGCAAGTGGTGAGCTGTGGTCACTTGACCTCAGGACTCAGCCCAGACACACATAATACCAATAAACACATGGACCAACACGACCACATTGGCATTACTTTGTTGTTAGCAGACGGCATAACTGCGTATCGTTTATACATGAGAACACTTCATGTCCTAGAACTTTCAAAAAGAGTTTTTGTCATTGGTTGCAGTCCTGGAAGTAGAGCTGTGTAACACCAGCTTTGCTACACTGCAAATGGCTGTGTAAATCAGGAATTACTGCTCTGAAATAATTCTCTTTAAAAGCAGTTACTACTTTCCCTCCTTACAGTTCCCTGTAAAATGTAGGGGAAGCCCACCAGTTAAAGCTCAATTTGTAAAGCTTACTGTAAGATAAGGAAGATGATCAGTTTCATAGGAGTGAAACAGTTAAAACAACCCTAGTCAAAAAGTAAATTCTTAGTATTAAGCTCTGCACCATTTTTTTCTTCTTTTTGGGACAGATTTTTATCAGCAACACAGGTCTCTCTGAAAAGCAGTAAAGCTAACCAACAACTTGGGAAGGAGAATAAATCACATGAATGGATGCAAATAGCCAGCTATCTGATTTTGACACCTATTAAGATAATTGCACTTCTGTGACAGATTACATCATCTTGACATGCAACATTTCTAAAGTTTATTGCAGCAAGCATTCTTCAATGTGAATGTAAAAGTTTCCAGAATGTTTGGTGTCTCATGTACATCCCGCTCTGTGTTTCTCAGGCCGTCTATCTACCAGGCTCAGAGGTGGTTAGAATATCTGTTGTTCTGTAGAACCCCTATAAAACCATTTGAGACAACTCCAAGATCAAGGCCTGCATAGGTGCATGTCCCTTTGGATTCTCAGCCTTGAAACTTCTCTAATCACTGACATCAACCTGGTATTGCACAATACACCTCCACTGAAAAATCAGTCTGGATTGTCTCAAAGGCACAAAATACTATAGAAAAGTAGACAAATGTAGTAACAGCACACTGATATGTAGCTGTCTACATCCTAAATTTACTCTGTTGGAGCAAAAATTCCTTGGTTCAATGTTGGTATTAGGATGGTCAGTAAACTTTCCTTCCAACTAAAGCAAACAAATTCCCTTAAAAAAATACATACCAAGTACATTAGCTGTACACTGGAGAATTCCTGAGACATCTTCAGTTTCTTCATTGCCAGAGCAGTCTGTATAGGAGCATCTGTTTGATATATTGTGAAAGTTCTTCTCTGCATCCCTGTAACTACAGTAAAAAAAAATTGTTTAAAAGTTATAGCATATCCTTATACAAGAGCAAAGCTGACAAATGTGTTTCAGAAGTGGTAGTAAAGGATGCCTTTATCCTCCGTTGTCTCTTCTCTCTTCTCCTCTCCATCACCCCCTTTCCATTTTGCATTATCACACACAAGGCAACACATTAGTAGCCTGTGTATCTCAAGTATTATACTTGAATCTGTAATGAGAATGAACACGTAAGAATAAAATAGTACCAAGGGTTGAAGCATAACAGAAGGGTATCAGACAGATCTCAGATCTTATACGTTATTCCTACTGGGGTGTTGTCTATAACTAATTTGTACAGTAAACTCCAAGCAAGATGTTTATGAGGCGATGGTGAGTATCTAATAAGAATAATAAATCTTCCACAGCACATTACATTAGCACTGCAAGTATAAAACCTAAGTTTCTCTGTGGATTATATTCTGAAAAGTTCTCAGCAGAATGAAGGATGCCAAACTACAACTCACTGTGCTGTCAAGAATAAAGTTTGTGCTATAGCCCGTTAAACAAGAATTAAAAAGAATCCCAACACTGATGAAAGACTATGGTCCGAACAGCAAGAAAGCAGCTAATATCTAAATTATTCTGTTTGATTTAGCTTTGCTGTTTGGTTGTTTTTTTTTAATTCAACAGAAACAGAACAGAAGCTCAAACTATGTTTAAAACAAAGCTTTATGCAGGTGATAATAATGACAGAAGAAGGAATACAAGTGAAGAAAATATCGCAGCCAAGTGATAATCCACTTGGCAAAATATACAACTGATTTAGCGCAATACACAGAGCAAAGCTTATCTAATGACTATTTTTTTTAAGTTTTGTTATACTTTTATACTTTGTTTATACTCCGTGAGGCCACCTCCTGACACAGCGTTGGAGCTGGCCCAGAGCCCAAAGCGAGGAGCCAGGCCTCTCCCGCCAGTGCCACTCACTCCCTGGAGGAGGCCTCCCTGGTGAGGCCATTCCTCACCTCTCCTCCTGACCGGGACAGGAGATTCAATGAACATTTACGCTGTATGGGGTGTCAGTGCCCAGGTGCTGGCAGGGGTGGCTGTGGGGGACACTGTGAGGAGAGGCCAGTTCCAGCTGGCTCCAGCGGCCCCACCACAGGGCACAGCTCATCCCCTCAGGCAAGGTGGAGATACCTCTGGGGAAACGTGTTTAAGAAAGGGTAAAACACCTCATGGTGGTGTGAAGGGTGAGGAAAATAACTCAGACGAACAGCCCTGTGAACACCAAGATCAGTGAAGAAAATCCCTACGTCTTTGTCATTAAATTTAGAGGACTTGTCATATGGCACAGCCATTTAATTGCTACAGACATGTGGCCGCTGTATTCTGACTCTGTCAGAAGAAGTAAGTTATCTGTGACAGTAAAATACTTGCACAGGTAAGGAAAAGGTTGAAAGGAGATTATTTTAGTCAATCGGAGAATGTCTTAGGTTTTCATGATGACAGTTGCTATTACTTTCTTTTTACTCCTCAGTCATCCATTAATTCTGTGAATGAACTCAGCACCTGGCTTTCAGCACTGCCTCTGCAAAAACCTTCTGCAAGTATGTAACACGGCTTATATGTAACATGCACTGATGCAGGAATTTGCAAGGTTTGGACTGCAGGTCATAGCATAAGTAACTTTTCCAGCATTCTCGACTGGCTCTCTGAAAAGAAAATTGGAGTAGATCTTATACTTTTACAAAAAGATTTCCTATTCTCCTTACATAGGAAACATCACTGTTAATGAAGCAGTCATGCTCTGATACAACTGCATGTAAGCAGGACTGGACATCAGTTTATCATTAATGTCCATAGTATGTATTTTTACTCCAGAGCACCCACTATGAATTTGTGACAAAAATTAAAAAGCTTGACAAACAAGGCTGTAACTTGGGAAGTGTAGAGGAAAACATCATCATGAACTTTTCACCACCTCACATTAATACTTACCCAATAACTTGGTGCTCAAAATACTGCAGTGTCCTTTGAAGAGTTTGCCGAATGGTCTGAGGCTATGGAAGAAGAATAAAAAAAAAATCATAAGACTAGGGAAGTACAATACAGTTATATTATATTATTATAATTACACAGTATTTTAACACACTATTTTTCTCCAGTTTTATTCCTCTTCATCTACTACCTGCTAGGTGTCCATCATAGCAATGGATATGAAATATTATTCATTTCTTCATAACTTCATTTATTCATAATTTCATCATTTAAATAGGAAGGAATTTTACAATATGATATAATAAATACTGCTTACAACACTAGTTGTGTATAACAAAGGAACCACTTCAATATTAATTCTCAGAAATTATCACACACCAACTATCTCATTATTTTAAAATAATTTCAAGAAAATGCTATTATTATGTGATGAAAGCATCAACAGGAAAAGGCATTGGATTTTTAAAACTAGTATGCTCCCTAGAGCATTTTTACTAAAGGATAATATAAAGACACAATTTATTTTGGCTTACTTTCCTCACATTCTATGATTCTCCAGTCATCTTTCAAAGTACCAGGAAATTCAAGTTCATCAACAGAAAATCATTACATGCTTCAAGCATTTCTGTGCTATTTCATTTTAATAGGCGTTTACCAAACTACATATGTGCATATGTGTTTATTTGCATTATTACTACTACTACAATGTTCACCAAAATGTATATATATATTTTTTATTAACTACCACTATAATGCTGTTGCTACTGCTATTCCTATTATTTTGTATTAATTCATGACACATCTTCAGGTAAATAAAGAAACTTTGAAATCCATGTCATTCTCTTTGGAATTTTCCAAGTCACTTACAGCAAAACATTGTTCTTCCAAAATAACTGGTTTTTATCGAGTTTGAAGTTTTTTCACCTGTCCATTCTGCCCTGGTGCCACAGATCAGACAAAGGTAGACAACTGGGATTTATAAACTTTCCTTCTGTATCAGAGGCACACAGGGATATTTGATTAGACTTGCAGCAGCGGACACACAAATTTTAGAGGTATTTGGTATTTCCCTATCTTTTGAAAAAGATATCTAATTGTTTTGGAAAATAATAGTTGAAACACCCCTTAATTACAGGAAATTCATTCTAAAACCACCATTGTGTTTGAAAGTCTCAGATTTTGCTGTATCTGTACAGATTCAGCAGTTCAAGAGCTGAGCATTCTTCCTACTATCACCCATGAGTTTGCAGAAGGAGGTACCTGTTTTGATGACAACACAAATGAAAAAGCATATATCAAACTGCATTAGGCTTGTGCAACTGTAAAAACTTTTTTTTTAATACCAAACTATAAGAATGTGTCTACCTTGTTGAATTAAAATGTGTAGAAATGCATGCACTTAACAAAAAGAAGCTCAAACCAGATGTAAACCTTGAAAGAGGTTTAGGGGTTTTGTTAATTTTGTATCAGATAATTACTTCTCTTTTTCTGTGGGATTTAAGTTTCCTGTGCTACAAGGCATTAAATTTTACAGGTTCTCTTGCAAAACACAATGAAGGAAACCATGACATATCAAAAAAACATTCCCATTTCAGTAGTACAGCACATATAGAAGTCCTTAGGCTTTCATGGCATGTTCTCACAGAGATTCAGAAGCTTTCTGTGCTCCGCAGGCAGAAAAATCCATTCTTCACATATAGAAAAGATGAAATTTCCCACTCTAGGAACCATGCAAAGCAAAATGGCTTTAAGCAAAAAAGTCCAGACAGCTGCCATTGCCCATCTCCATGGAGCATTTCCCTCAGCCTCACCCCCTACACACAGAACATTAGTACTCCATCAGCACCTCCTCTGACATGCAATGGGGAACAGTAGAAATGTCTGATTGTTAAATTAAATCTCCTTTCTGGTTCTCCCAAAGTGTTTTTACAGCAAACGTATGGAAGGCAGCAATGACTGGTACCATAGTAGAGACAAAGGAAAATAGCTTCTTCTCAGGAAGTTTTGTAGCTTAAGAAAGCCTGAGCAATCCTCCACGGATTGCCTTTGCCTTTCTCCTGCCTGACACACAGATGTTGCACCTCTTTACCCAGGGAAATGTCCTTCTGAATACCTCAAGATTTGACCACACAAGCAACCTCCAAGTCCTGACCTTGTATCATCAATAGACCTCCCTTCTCCTGCAGTACTGAATGAAAAAGAAAAAAAAAAGTGGAAAAAGAAATATCCCACATACTGTTAACTCTCTCTTCTGAAAGCTAAATCATGTGCCTACCTGTTGTCAGAGAATTTTATACAATCCCATGAAATCATATTCCTTTCCACTGGCATCTGCTATCAAATCTTCGCAATTAAGTGCAGAGAAAAAACAGGATTTACAATTAAAACACTGGTCATAAACTGAGTTCTATGTAACATGCTCACACCAGTATGAAAACTGACCTGAGGAGCCACAAAGTCTTTCTTCATTTCTGACAAGAGTTATTAAGGCATGTCACTGCGCATGGTTTAAAAGTCCCTGTGCTCACCTTCTCGGTTTGCTCTATTTCATCACTGTGACTGTCATTTTGCTATAGACGTAATTCTGTAACTATGGCTACGACTAAACACAATGGAGAGAAGAGATATAACACCAGCTCATAGCTACCTACAAGAGCAGTTTGGTGTACCACTTCTTCCACTACCGACTCTGCACTGCCTATGAAAGAGAAAGTGGGGAGGAAAACATTTACACTTCTTTTCTGCATCCAATGGCAAGACGGGATGGAGCCAAAATAACTCTTCCAGGAGCTTTTCCAAGAAACATAGCTTCTGCCACTTGGGGAGATAAAAGGTAGCCAGCCTGTAAGAATACACCTCTTCTGCTGCAATGTATGTCTATGCCATGCAGGTGCTTATTTACTGGAAAGGTTTTAGAGCTTCAAAACCACTTAAAATGAAAGATTTAATATAAATGTAAAATCTACCTAACAATTTTAACAAATAATTTTATTATAATGACTTACTAAAAGGAATAGTCACATTAGTTCACATTTCTAAGGGCAATTCAAATTAAGACATGCCAGTATTGCTATCGTTAACCGTAAATTAACCCAGGAATTGCCACACCAGATCATATCCAAGCTCCATCTGGAATGACATATAAGGTAGAAGGGATTCCTTCTAGTGGATTTTGGGTTGGCTGAAGTGCCCCCAGTGAGTACCAAGGCCTGCCATTTGGAGGCTTCATAGAGCTGTCTAAAGGCTTCCTCTAGTTTCAATTCTTGACCAGCCAGCGTGTAGCAGAAACACCACCACACCACCCCTGCTCATCTGACCCTCACACTCTGGGCCAGCTTTCTTCATCCAAAGGCAACTGTCCACACACTGCTGACACCATTTTGTATAGAGTGCATCTCCTGCTCCTTACCTTCCCAGCCCATCCTTCCTGAAGAGCCTCTGTCTGCCTCCTGCAGCACTCCCATCCTGACATGCAAATATCTTTCCTACGGCAATCAAATGTAAGCTTTCCAATCTCCTCTCAGAGGACACAAACTTTTTTATGGGCACAAACTTGAGTATAAGAAGTTCCACCTAAACATGAGGAGGAACTTCTTTACTGTGAGAGTGGTGGAGCACTGGAACAGGCTGCCCAGAGAGGTAGTGGAGTCTCCTTCTCTGGAGACATTCAAAACCCACCTGGACAAGTCCCTGTGCAACATGCTCTAGGTAGACCCCCTCCAGCAGGGGGGTTGGACTAGATGATCTCCAAAGGTCCCTTCCAACCCCATATGATTCTATGATACAGACTTTAGCCTATTCCCCAGCCATTTTCTCTTGCCTCTGAAATGTCTTCATTTGATTGCAACACCTTCAGAAATAAATAGTAGGGCTCATCTGCCCAAATGTAGGCACCCAAAGTGATTCATTTCATCCTACAGTTGGCATCTAATACATGCCTGAGGACTGTCTTTAGAAATACGTGTTTCTTTCTTTTGTCTACAAAAGATGTTGAGTGATTGCTTTAGATTTAGACATAAGTGTTTAAATAAGGACAGACAAACCTCCTCACCCTGAGGTGACAAAACTGCACACAGTATCCCAGATGACTGTCTAAATTTACATAAATGCAGTTTCAAATTATCTGTCCCATCCCTTTCGCATCCTCAAACAACTAGAGAGAATTAGAGAAGAAAGGGACTGTATGGAACAAGGAGGTCCAAGCCAAGAGAGCAGCCAGGTACACAGACAGTTTCTGCATAACCCTAACAAGGCTTCAAAGATTTTTCCTGACAAAAGCTAAGTGGCTCCTAGCTGAGCCTCAGAAGTGCTTCAGCAGTCATGCTCTTAAAAACTTGAGTGCTTAAAATTTTAAACATGGAAGTTGAAGCAGTGAAGAGCATAATAGGCTCAGCTAGAAACCACTTTGCCTCTATCAGAATTTCTTCGAAGAAATCTGTTGGGTCAGGGGGCTCCTCTGGGCTCTTGTACCCTGGGGAGCTGCAAAGTCCTTCCTAGAGGAATCTGCACTTTTGCATCCAGGAGAGGCAAGCCACCACAGACCTCAGCCAAATCAGCGCTTTGATGTTGAAAGTTTTACAAGCTTCAAATTTGTGGTGTTTAATCACTAACTCAGCAGATGTGTAAGACTTTAATTGCCAGCTTCACTGCTGGTGATTGTTCATTAATGAAAAACATTTCTTTTTTCATATTTCAGCAACAATTTTAGTCGAGTCTTTAGGCATAGGTGATTACAGATCTCTAAGCAGACACGAGTAGGTGTGCACCTGCCCTATCCGTAAGGAAATAAATTGCAAAATAGTAATTTTCCCATCCAGTCTGTTGGGGGTTTTTTATTATTTACCCCAGATCATAAACATAGTGGAGAATTATTATTTCCCTGTCCCTCTGGTCATCAAAATATTGATGTTAAAGAGGCTATAAACAAAGAACCAAGGCTCCAGCTGAAGACAAACGTTTATCAACATTCCCAAATGCCAGGAGTGGGGAGATAAGCATTGAGATCATTGCAACCAGGGAGAAGCAGAACTGAAAAAGAAAAGGAAGGGCCTTTAGCATCCTACAATTTTATGATGATGCAGAAAGGAAGAAGGTTCCCTAGCAGGTTCTCACACATCCTGCACAGCCAGGATTCCTCCCTGTCCCCTTCCCAATAGCTGAAGAATGAAATGAAAGGGCACAGACAGAAATCAAAAGAGAAGCAGAGCCTCAACAAAGGCAACCATTTGAAAATTTAAAAAAAAAAAAAATCATCTTTGGGGGCTTAATAGTGTTTTTGATAATGTAATCAGGAAAAAAATGAATTTTTACTCTCTAGCTTCTGAACCTTTAGGGTGCACTCATTTTTTTCTCTGTAACTGTACAAGCTAAAAATATCCTTTTTCTTCATGAAAACCAGCTTCCTGAGGCCAGAGGTTTGTGCTTTAGACAAAAATATCAACTGCTTGCAGACTTCCATGACTAGCACCAGATTTAGTATCAAGAAAGGAAGATGCATAATGCCCAGGAGGGAACTGCTTGGGGATCCAGAGTGGGATGACTGACAGCTGGAGGCCAAACAAGTTGCCCCACAACAGCTCGTGAGGATCCAGATGGGATCAGGCAAGAACACAGCCCCAGAGCTCAGTATCACCTGACACCTAAACCTGAGACTGTTCTGCTCCTCAGTTCATGCAAACTGGGGCACTGTTCACAAATAAATACTTGTGCACATCAGAGACAATGCCTTGATTTAATTTAATAAATAACATTGCGGCTAAGAATTTTACTGCATACTATTTCATGGCAATAACAATGCAAACACTCTGAAGAAATAAAGCAGAGCTAAATAATAATTAGAAGTTATAACTCCTTCATCCCCAGCTGCCTTTCCACTAGAAGAATCACAGACATTACGGATGGAAATTGCCTATTAGATCATCTAGTCTAACTCCTTGACAGTGAAGGATAAATATCTCAGGGTGCTATCCATTATAATAGCGGCTGGCATCACTTTGTTCAGCTTTGAATTTCAGCCATGTCTGGAATGGATAGAAGATCTGTTCTGTGCTGCAGAAAGAATGTATTCAGTAGGTAAGAACAGAAAAGATGATCTACTGCTAATGCTACCTGTTCAGCTTTTAATGCAACTCACGTCTACTACATAAAATCATCAGTGCTACTCTAGCAGACAGATAAGAAATGAAAGGGTTTACATGTCAGTCCTTCTCAGAGAAAAAAATTCCTCTGTATAAGTGGACTTACGGTTATCCCTTTGAGATCTATAGACAAATCACATATTGGTTTTTGTCTTCATTTTGAAACTTAGTTTGAGAGTTAGCAAGCAGGCACATCTAGAAAGAATTTGGATATGAGATGGAATGGTTTCTTTCACTCAAAGTGTTTTATAACAGCCTTTAGCATTAGCACAAGAGGTAGAAGGGAAGAGAGGGCTTTTCTCTGTGTTAACATCTTAAATTTCACTAGGAGCACATTGGACCACTGTGAAGTAGTAACTGTCTCTGCTCAAGCAGTTGCAAATGAAGGGCATTCACTCTCATTTTGATGGAGCCATAATTGCACACTGCTACTTAGGGACATATATTGACAATCATAACTTTCCCTTCTTCTTTACAACATCTTTCTCTTTCCTTTGCGCCTGGGCACTTTGGCCAGGGGAGAGGCAGAGAAGTGCAAAACAACTGAGATCAGTTTTGTGGGATTAACACTGGTGTTGCCATGCTCCTGTTTGTTGGCCAGCAGTTGAGATCTGCCTGTGGGCAGGTCTGATCCCCAGCAGGGAGATGCTCTCTGCTTCCAGGCAGCAAAGACGCCTGCAATGTATAAATGTATAAATGGTTTTTATCAAGCACTTCAGAGAAGTGGAGATTTCAGCCTGGCACTATGCAAACATTAAGAAAGCAACTATTACTACAAACAGCACAAGCACGATATGTCAAATATTCAGACTCACCCTAAATAAATTTCATCAAGGTCAATACAATGCGTCAGGCCCTCAGGTGCAGATTTCTTTAATATTTTATTTGCTGAGGCTGAAGTTCCCTTGCATGAGATGTTAAACTACTGAACAAGACAAACTGACAAAACCCACCATGATTCCCATATTGATAAAGTTTTCCAGAATGTTCCTGTTTTAGACACCACAGCTCTGTTCCACGCTATGAAATAGCAGATTGACTGGCTACAGACTGCTCTTGTGACCTTGTGTATAAACAGCTTTTCTCTCTGTTAAATTGAAAGATACTGGGCAAAAGCCTGATTTTATTGTACTTCAAAAAAATTAATCCTATTTGCCTTTTGGAGTTAGAAATCAGGAGTTTCTCATGGGTTATGCCTTTCTTCACCATTTTTATGCTATTTTTTACTTTTGACCCTAATTCCTGAGAAGGAGGTTACTCACGTGAAGCTCATCCAGCCTGGGCTATTAAGTGATTAAGCTCATCACATCGCTGATCCGGGTATCATTTGACATGACCTTACTTCATTCAGAAAGATAGGCAGAAGTTGTTCCTGACACAGTAGAACTTAGATATACTTGATGGGTTAAGGTAAGTCATAAGAATATCAGAATATTTGTGTAAAATTTTTTCAAAATCTTATGTAAAAATCAATTTGTTACCTCTCCTGTTAGCAGAAACAACTTGTTACTGCTTCTAAAAAGAGTAGCTATTCCTCAAAAGCTAAGTGGTAGAAGTTTATGAAGAAGCCATGTTCAGTCTGAGCTGCTATATTGCAACTTCTCCACCAAAACCCACCTCCACGCACTGGAGGATGCAATTAAGCAATTTGAACTTACAGTGATTCTGTGATATAAGTAATAGCCTACACAACATTCTTTAGGTTCGCTTTTCTCCTACTCTCTTTAGGTTCACTGTTAGGAAAAAGGCTGTATTCATAAAGACAATTCTTAAATTCAAATGACTTGGCAGCAGCCAGTAGCAGCTTCCTCACTTATACAGGAAAAAAATGTTCTTACTTAAATGTGTCTTCAGCTGGGCTTTTAAAGAATAGCAGGAATAATTCTGAATGAACTGAAAAGTATACAAGAAGTGATTTTCACTTAATAACATAAGTTGAAGAGATGTGTTGCACAGACCATTCAGAAAATAAAATCAAATGGAAATGTAAGTCAGTTCAATGCTGTGTCATGCTGTAATTCTCTTTCCAGAAGGATCAGTACAGCGCTTGGGGGTACACAGTCTCCTCTGAATGCATGCCCAGTCACTCTCAGCTGCTTCAGAGTAGTCCGTACCCCTTAGATGGGAGCTGAGTATTTGAGTTTTCAAATCAGTGACAATATTTTTTTTTCTGATTTTGATTCTATTTTCAGCCTGGTATTGGATACAAGTCAAGTTAGAACTGGAGCAAATGTGAAAATTGCTGCAAGGAACTGGAATTCAGTAAGATACTAAATGGCACTTCTACAGAATAAAACTGTGTCCACTGGTGCCAGGATATCATTCCCACATAGCAGAGCTCTAAAAGGCAAGAAAAAATTATCTTGATAATGAATAGTGTATAGTATCATCATCTCTAGTTATCAAAATAAAATCCATTCCTTAAAATGGAACACAAAAATAAAGCTGAAATTAAAAGAAAAATATATCATTTAATTTGCTTGCGATGTACATGTAATTATTGTAGCTGACTTCTTAAAACCAGGTGATAAATCAGTGTCCTTACTAGGTTCCCAGCATTTTATTATTTATCTCCAAAAACCTGAACCCAGCCCAGTGAGAAGGGCACCTGTTTGTTTTGACTGCAGCTGGATCTAGCTCCCGATTTCTCTCATAGAGTATGTGACCAAAGACCATTTGACGGTGGTTCTGGAGAAGGAAGATAGAAGGACACCACAGGGTGTCCCACCACAGAGCCTGATGTGGGGTAACAAACATCAGCACTGTTGGCCATGGTCTTGTGAGATACAGTTGAGATACAAGAGCTGAGTGTGTGCAATGTCCAGGTTTTATTACGTTGCGCAGATAAGTTTGGTTCCACAAAACATCACGTCAAGCTCAGGCACTGAGCACAGCCCTGGCCGGGCATGGTTCCCCCAACTCTTCGGTCTGTGGCACCTGGCTGTGCCTGGCTGCTGGGGCAGCCTCAATCCTCCTGCTGTCAGCACGTCTGTTCACTCAGGGGGCAACAGGGCAGCAACTCCAAGCGTTGTTGAGTATATGCACACTTTGTTGAATGCATATGTGAGAAAAAGTTGCCTCTCTTCTTGCATCGCTGCTGCTCTGCCTCCCTGCCCAGTCCACTCTGCCTCCCTGATGTTCCCCAGCATACCCTACTCATGAATACCAACAGTAGGGGACACACGGAGGTCTCTTCATCTTCTTTATCACAACACATCTTTCTCCAAAACATGCAGCTGTTTTGGTGGAAGTGAGCCCTATTATCCTCCTAGTTCTGACTGTTAAAAAATAGAGGGCTTGGGGTAAGCAAGTGCCAGATGAACAATGTCCATCCTTCAGCCATCCAGGCATGTCAGGAAGCCTTTAGAATTCATGGGAACATAAAATGACCTGTGCTGATTGAGGATCAGACTCCTACATCCTTTAGTACAGCAACTGCAGGAAAAATGTACCTAAGAAAAAAGTTGGATAATGGTGTGTGCTGGAAAGTGCTAGAAGCTGTTCTCCAGGAGCCAGCAGAAGGGTTGGATTAAACACTGCAACAAAGGAAGGTTCACTTTTTAATTTTCTTCCCGCAGTCCCACAAAAAATAACATTTGTGCAAAGTCACACTTAGGTAAAACTTGAGTCCAAAACTACAAGTGGTACAAAATGCAGTAACTTCTTTTCACTATATTTTAGTATAAAATATCTCAAATGCTTTATTACTGCATTTTACTGGACAGAATCTCTTTCCCTTGACAGTACAGTTGTGCTAACTCATGAATACGTTGCACAGGCAGTGCTAGTATTTTCACACACATCTTTGTGTTGCCTGCTACAGACCTGCTACAGACCTAGCCTGCTCTGCTGCACAGCCTTCCTGGCGCTCTGCCCCAGGGAGAGGGATCTTGCTCAGCTCCTTCGTCCCTCACATGCTCCCTCCTGCTCAGTTTGAGTCTCCCCACAGCCCCAGAGCAGCTCTCGGTAGCCCCGGCTACTGCCACATTGACAGCATCACCCCAGAGATCTCTCTGTCTGTCACAGCAGTGTTAAGCACACAGAAAGATTTATTTTCTCAGTGAGAACACACACACAAAAAAATTTTACTCTGTGTCTCAATCCCAGCCATTGTCAAAAGAAAGTACAAAATTAAGACTAAGTATAAATACCAGGAACCTGTAGCATCCTTCAACTTTGGAAGTGCTGAGCACTGGGAACAAATTGTTCCTGCATTCATGTTGGAAAGGAAAACATCAAGCCAGTGCAGGCAATATACATAGTATATACATTCATACACACTTGTATGTACATAAATATATATTTATACACTCAACAGAGACCTGTATCTATAGTATCATGGAATGAAGATATAACTGTATCTGTAGTAAAAGTATTAAGGCTTTTTGTTCAGAAAGAACATGTTAATGCACCCTTCAGACTCGCCTTTTAATTTTATGAATAATGGGAATGAGTCCCACTTGACACTAATTTTATAGGCAAAGTTGGGTTTTTTTAGTTCTAATTAAAGTTATTCCTGATTTATATTAACAGGTGTGCCAAAATAATCAGATTCAGGTTGTGAGACATATGGTGACTTGACTTGTTGCAAGTCATATATTCAATATCACAGATTCTCAATAAGAAAAGAATGTACCAAAATAATAATACACCTGAACAGTGATTTCTTGGGGTGAAAAATTAAAAGAAAGGGGACCTGATTTTTTTTCTTATATACTGCCTGTGACTACATGACTTTTTAGACTTAACTACATTAGTTTATGCCAAAACGTGTAAGATGGGAGTGAAGCACAATTTACAATGCCAAGATAAAAACGTAAATTTTAAGCAATATGTATCACATATTAGATTTAAAAAAAAAAAAAACACAGTTTTTCAGCAATAACAGTTGCCATAATTATCTTCCAAAGAAGACATGGAAGCTGTTGTTTGGGACACCAAAACCAGGCTGGATGAAATTTTTGCATTCTTAAATGAAATTTTTCTGAGAGAAGGAAGGAAAGAAGGCCATAAGATCGATCAAAGTTTTCCTCATCTCTTAATTCAAAGAATGTGCTCATTTAAAAAACAAATTCACCAACTCATCAAAACTGTCTTTTAGAGCAACTCAATTCAGGAGGTACCAGTCAAAGCTGAGAAAATACAAATACTAAGGTTATCTAAAAATACTGCGCTGAGCTACTTCAGAATTCTTCAAATATTTTGGGTAACACATGCTCTAATTATACCGTTGTATTATTAAAAAATTAAATAGATTCTTTTTTTTTTGTACTAAAACAAGACAAGTCACCTGAGATACCATCTATTAATATCAGCATTACAAGACCAGATTCCCAGTGGAATGGGAAAAATCAATGGGAAATAAAAGTCTTAACTGAAACTGGACGGACTATTAGATTGTAACACAGGCTAATTTCTCCCATTAAACAGCTCGCCTATTCCTGTCAAGCCAATTTAAGAAACACTGAACAGAAAAAAAGAATATTAAAACTGAAGCAAACTGATAGCTGATGATGATAATGAGACTCGCAAGTCCGGTAATTTCCAAAGCTGGATAACAATATCCAAAAAGATGATCCAATGCCAAAACAGCAGATGAAACAACAGCAGTTGTCTTACAGATTAAGACTACTTGTTGCAATTAAAGTTTTATACCTTACCATGTTAAAATACCTCAGAGACCAAACAAGCATTCAGTTGCAGCTGAAACTTTCATGAGGAAAATTTAGTGAGGTATTTGGAGGAGCACAATTGCAGCCGAAAGGGCTGGAGAAGAATCTTCTATTTTACAGGAATCTATCAGAACTCCTGAGCCACTGATTCCAGTCTTACAAAGCGACACCAGTATACATTACGGGATCTACCCAAATTCACTGCTTATTTTAGCATACGCAATGCTTCACGGCTCCTCGACTACAGGTGTAGCTATCCAGATAACCATAAATCAGAGATTTTAAGGTACTCCTTAAAGAAACTGATCTCTCAGGAATGTCAGCGCATCTGGGAGGCACAGGGAAATCTGTTGCTGAAATATTTCTCAACACTAAGTCAAAACTTTGCTTTTACCTTGTTGAGTATGGAAAAGCCCTATACATGTAAGAAGTTCACGTCTCTTCTCCGCTGAAGGAAGAACGTGCATGCCATGCATCATACAGATGTAACTTTTTTTATGCAAAAATGTTGCTAGGACCAGACAGCGATAAGCACTTTACGATTTTACTATTTTTTTAATTCAGAAAAGGAGTCGAGAGAAACGAAAAACCCAGCTAAACCGGCGGCAGCGCGTCTCTGTGCCTCCCGACCCGATTTCCAGCACCGGGCTGCCAAGATCCTTTCTCCCGCCGCTTTGCGGGGTTGGCAGCCCGCAGCCGGGGAGGGCACGGCGGGGCAGGGGGCTGCGGCGGAACCGGCGGGGGACGCCTGGCAAGAGGACGCGGGCACCGCCGCCCCCTTCGCGACACGGACCCGACCCCGCGGAGCCGCCGGCGGCTCTGCGCGGCGCGGAGGCGGCCGGCGACGGACGCGGCGCTCCGCGGGCGCGGGGCACTCACCGCGGGGGCCGTCAGGCGGCGGATGCTCTCGCCCAGCGAGTCCAGGTTGACCCGCCGGCGGCGCGGTACGCGGCGAGCCCCGGCGCTGGCAGCGGCGGCGGCGGCGGCGAAGGGGGTGTCGGCGGGGCCGGGGGGGCTGCGGCTGCCGTTCCAGCAGAGGCGGGACAGGGGACACTCGCCCTCCTCCTCGGGGCTGGTCTCCGGGCAGTCCGAGCCCAGCGAGCTGAAGGACTCGGAGGAGATCTTGCGCCGGGACATGGTGCCGCGGGGCGGCGGCGGCGGCGGCGGCGGCCGGGCTCAGCGCGGGGCGACGGGCAGCCGCGGCGGGCACCGCTGAGCTGCGCGGCCGCGGGGGCGGCCGCCTCGCATGGCCGCGGGTGCCCCGGGGCTGGAGGCGGAGGCGCCGCGCAGGGACCGGGGCCGGCGCGGCTCCGCGCTTTACGCCGCGCCTGGCCGGGGGAGTGCGGGTGCTGCGCGGCGCCGCGCCGGGAGGCTTTAAAGCGGCGGCGGTGGCGGCGGCGGCGGCGGATGGTGCCCTCCTCTGCCTCGGCCGCCCGCCCTCGCTCTCCCCTCCCCCGGCTCCCTCGCTGCTCCGCGGGAATCACGTGTTGTTTGGAGCCCTTTCCCCCTCCTCCTCCTCCTCCTCCCGCCTCCCCCCGCCCCGCTCGCCGCCTGTCGCGCTCAGCCCCGCACGCTGCGGACCGCGGCCCCGCTCCCCCCACGCCGGGGGGATGCTGCCACCGCCCCCGGCGGGCGGCGGCACGGGCGGGGCGGGACGGAGCCGACGTGCAGCCCGCGCTACCGCCGCTCCCGGCTGTCGGGAGGGCGGGCAGGGTGCTCCCGGTGCTTTGGAGCCGGGAGAAGCGGGGCAGCGGAGAGAGGGGCTGGTGGCGGCGGAGGTAGCCCCGGGGGCGCGCACGGTGCGGGACGTCCCGGCCCCGCCGCCCCGGCCCCGCCGTCCCGCGGAGGTGCTGGACAGCTCCCTGCGGGCGGGGGGAGCGGCGGGGGAAGCCCGTCCTCCTTCCCCTGCCGGTCCCGTACCGCCGGAGCACTTTTCCGAACGGCATTCGGGAAGCTGAAGCTTAAGGGAGGGGGGAAAGGTTAAAAAGATTTTGAAAATCTGGAAAGGCGAGATGCTGCCCCCAGTTTGGGGAGAGAAAAGTGTCTCTGTGCCAGCGCCGCTGCTGCTGACATGGCAGGGCACGGCCGAAATAAGAAAATAAGAGAGGAAACTCATTCCCCCGGTGGCAGCCCTGTGCCTTGCGAAAGGTGAAAATAGGGGGAGGGAAGACACAAAGCAGAGGAGTTTGGACCTAGGATGGCCCCCTTGAAGACAATGCAAGGTGTCGCCTTCCCAACTCTCCCTACCCATGCAGTCAGTTTAAAGGCACCTTGAGAGTTTCGTGGCCCTACTGGTAACCCCACGTGGTCCTTCTCAGCAGAAAGACTCCACGGAAATATGATCTCACCTGTCGTGGTTTGTCCTACCATCAAGGTAGTCAAGCTTGTCTTTACTTTACCTTCATTCAAACAAAACTTATTTTAAAAGTCACCAATTTTAAGATAGTTTTTCCTCTGCCTTTCCACTGCATTATCACTTATGTTTTACACCTTTATCCTGTTAAATGTCAGAGTGCAGCCTAAACAAGAACCCACTGGAAAGACTGGGAAGATGTCCACAGGTATGAAGGAGATTTTGAGTATGGCCCTAGGCAGCACAAACCATGTGTGTGCTTTCAGAAGGGGCACAGATTTGTGGCTGAGCATGCTGCTTTTAAGTAGGGCACAACAGCTTTTGCCAGGGCATCGCCTTCAGTGTTATCATCCCTGCTTCTCTTGGGTCACTCAGGTTCTATTATTTTATTTTCCCTGTAGGAATACATATGGAGTAAAAGAAGCAATGAATCTCCTTTTGTCTTGCAATACTTTTTAAATTTCTGGGGCCTGGAGCCTGTAGCTTGAAAGGATGTCTAATAAAGCTGGACTGGTCCATATTACTTTCTGGTGCCTTATTAAATAGCACAGTCAGGATGCAGAGACTTTCTTTTTGCAATCCTGGTGATACCCTTGGCAGCCCTAGGACAGGAATCAGACATGACTTCACCTGAAAGTTAATTGACATGTGACCATCCAGATCCGTTGTCCTCCTCTGTCTTTCATCCTCTACTGAATAACAATATTCATCAGTACCTGAGTGCAGAGAGACAAGGCAGTTATTCTGTCCCCCCTCGGCCCAAGTTCCTGCCATAGAGGAGGCTCAGGAATTAAGGGATCTGGAAGGGTTCCTTTAGAGATTAACACTATTCCTAGCTCAGGGATGTTAAGATGTTAACTTTCTTCACATTTCCATTAAAGTCATTTTCTTCTCGTAGACCATATCATTCAGTCCTCAGTGAAGGAAACTTCCACTGGTTCCCTGGCTGATACAGTGACAGTGACAACTGGGTAAGAGCCACATAGTTGAAAATGCAAATACATATTTATAAGTCTAAACTGCTAAAATACTGAAGTGTCAACTGGTTCCATGTGCAGTACTTCTGCTGTAGGGTAAGCAACTTGCTTGTGGGCATATTTGCATTTTATTCAGCATGAGGGAAAAACGGTTTCAAGATGACAAAACTGACACTTTTTAAGCCTTTGGTTTCCTCTTTTTCTTAAACTTTAAAGTAGCACTTCCCAGTGCAACTAATCAGTAGCGTTTGAGTTTCCCTTGCAGCATTAAAACTACTTTCTTCATGCCCCTCATGGCTGTATTCCTTTTATGTCTGTAATGCGGTGACCTTGAAATGGGAAGGGAAATGCTTTGCTTCAGTGACTATTCCTGAGGTCAGGATTATTATATTCTTTTAGCATCAACATATCGAAGTTCACCACTCAGAGTGAAAAATGCCGTTAGGGCTTCGAGTCCCAGTTCTTCCAGCTGAAGTATCATTTTGAGCAAATCTGGACTCAGTGTTACTATTCTCTGGCTCAACTACGACCTTTAAGAATTGTGGAAGGAAGGCTGATATCCATCTGGTCCAGTTGCAAAGATGTTGTTAATCTGCATAATGCGATTCTGTTTGGGATTTGTGATATAAAATACATGGAATTGGATAGAGGCACCAGCTGGAAAAGTACCAAACACCATCACAAGATGGTTTGAGCTGAATAGAAATGGACAGCAGAAGATCCAAGATGATGCAGGTCCTGTAGGTGAGTCTGGTGAGGCCAACAAGTCATTCAGTCCCTGGTTAATTATTCTCACTTTATTCCTTGTGATCCAGATGCAACTTTGGCAAAAGCTAAATACCACAGAGGCTTTCTTCATCTGACAGTCAAGTGCCTTTGACAGCACGTAGACATAGACAGTTACAGCACATATGAGAACAAATGTTCTTCCTTTATACATGTCTCATGAGCCCAAATTTGCAGTTGGCACCTTCCTGAATGAATAGCAGAAATGCCTGTAAAATGTATAAGGTTCATCAAAGCAATGGCTATGTAACTCTGCTATCACACTACAACAGAGAGCAATTTATGTGTCCCACGTGAATTGCAGACAGTTCAGAGATAAATGGGCATATTTTTATTTTACAATTTGTAATGTATAATTGCTCTTCTAAGAAAATTATTTTGAAATGCACAAATGTTTTATAAATTTTTATCTCTTTTCACATTTTTGTCTTGGTTCTAGTCAGCAAAACTCACAATACTGAGTTCAACCCTGACAGAAAATGTGTGATATTTAATTTCCAATAATTCCAATAATTACAACACGTTACTTTATTATCTATTAATTATTTTAATTTATCTGTTTAGTAACGGCATTTCTCATCAGACATTATATGCTGGAATTTTGGTGTTATTATTTTTCTTTAAAAATGCTGGGTTTCTGCAGTTGGAAAATGAAAATAAAATAACAAAAACAACTTCATCATTGTCTTATCTGCATTTGTTGAGAAAATCTAAGTAAGTCACAGAGTGCTGGAAGAAACTATTTCAATTAATCCCACTTAGAGATTAGTCATATATATCACATACATCACATACGTATTTCATATCATTTTACCTATTACTTTATGTGGCTTTTTTATAATGATCTTTTTATAGTACTGCTGAACCTATAAATACGTAATTTTCCTTTAATAGCATAGATTGTTGTCCCGAGATCAACGTCTCCCACAGAGAAAGTAAACATCTGTTTTGCAAAGCATTTCTAAAGCAGCAGGAGACCATTACCCTGTGACAACATTCTATTACAATTACTTTATTGCAGTCAGGCAAAATGAGTGATGTGTAGCAAATTTATTCTTTTTTCACATTCTGCCAAACCTTCCTGTTCTTTATCCAATGACTTCCATTTGGAGTATTGCCTGGAAGGATGGCTGGGGCATTCTGCCATTAATGATCTGTTGAGTTACGATTGGCTTAAAGAACAGATCGATTTTATGTTTCAGTTACTCAGAAATAAAGTTTATGGGCAAGAGACAGAAGATTCACATTGACCAAAGCTGATGTTCTAGTAATCAGGTTATGTTTGAGTCCTTCATGTTGCATGGTGTATTACTGAAGGAGTAATGAATCTATTTTTCACCATGGGGTGAGATAATATATAACAAAGGCAGCAGAATCTGGGTCTTAATGCTCGTAAAATGTCTTTAATCTGTGACCCTCAGCTCACTTTTAAATTTTTTCTTGTGGATGAGAAAAGCAAGGTACCGTTGACTGATACTGTGAGTCTCAAACTACATAGTAGATCAATAGCAAAATCAGAAATTCCTTGTTGCCTAATCTAACTTCAAGACAACTTTATTCAGAATCAATTGGCTTGAAATATGAATGGCCAGCAGCAGATCCATTTGTAATTTCAGGGACTTCACTAGAGCAGCTTGCCAAAGAAGGAGCAAAACAAGATGGCAAGGCTATGGAAGGAGTTATGTTACACTGACATCATCACTATTTCACCCAAAAAAATGGTGGAGGAATCTGCTGAGGGAGTAAAAAATAATAAGAATGCCCAAATAACAGTGCTTTGACTCAGATAATTAGGTCAAAGTGAGATTGCAAATCTCAGGGAGAACTGATGGTAGACAGCTTCAACTAATTGTCTAGAAGGAATACACAGCTGGCTAAACATTCCGACTTGAAAATTTATAAATGGTAAAAGAAAGAATATAGCACAACACTCAAACCCTCTTATTTCCATATGGCTTGCACAGAGGGCCAAATTTATTGAATTCAACAAACCGAATTTGTGAGGCAAACTGAACCTTTTCTTGATCAGCACTTCATCTATGTCATGAGTATTTAATAGGTAACAGAGGCCCCATGAGTTCTGCTTCAGAGTTACCTGTAAACTCCATCCAGATTTATTTAAAGCACGAAAATAAGAGGATACAAATGGACATCTAGATGCTGGTCTGGGGTTACCTCACCCCAGCACTCTCTGCAGCTGAGTGAAGCCACTATTTACAGAAGAACAACTCCCCACAGAAGCCACTTTGTTTTCACTCTTGCAGCCGTATTTATCCCAGACAGACTTCCTGCTATAGGCAGTTTTTGTAAGGATATCATTGTCACCAATCAGGTTAATCCAAAGGAAATATAATGGTAGCTACATATGAGATGAAAGTCAATTTTCTTTCAAGAATCCTCTGTATCATAGTGAGAATTCAAAGAGATATTTTTCTAGATTTCAGAAGCAGGTCCCTGCACTCTCCATACACTGCAAGAATCCAAGATGGCAAGGACTTCAGGAGCTTTTTGTGTGCAGAGGTTGAATTAAACCAGAACCCCCCCATTTTCTCAAGTGGCTGCTAAGGCTGCCTCATCTCCCTGAAGGCAGAGCTGATGACCATGAGGCAGGGTGCCCCTTATCCCAGTGCTCTAGCTTGCTGGTAGAAATTCCCCTTGGTGGCTTCTCACACAGCCCATAACGTGTTCCAAGCAGCACTGTGGTGTTCGCTGGGCTGGAGAAGGGCCTAGAAAGCAACCAGCCTGCAGCAGAACTTGTACAAGGAAGGTTTTCTTGACTAGCTCATCCAGGACCTGGCTGGGAGCATCACAGCAGGTTCCACCAAAGGAGGCCAAGTCAATGTATATAGTACATAGTGCTGTTGTCTTCCTTGGTGTCATCTGATCAAGCTGGTCCTTTCCACAAACATTACACTTTTCATAGAATCACAGAATCATACAATGGTTTGGGTTGGAAGGGACCTTAAAGATCACTGAGTTCCAATCCCACTGCCATGGGCAGGGACACCTCCCACTAGACGAGATTGCTCAAAGTTGGCCTTGAACACTCCCAGGGATGGGGCATCCACAGCTCCTCCAGAAAACCTGTTCCAGTGTCTCACCACCCTCACAGTAAAGAATTTCTTTTTGATATCTAATCTAAATCTACCTTCTCTCAGTTTAAAGCTATTACCCTTCATCCTATCTCTACAGTCCTCATCCCCCCTTATCTCTCCTGTAGGCCCACTTGAGGTATTGGAAGGCTGCTATAAGATCTCTCTGGAGCCTTCTCTTTAGGTTGAACAGCCCCAACTCTCTCAGCCTGTCTTCATAGGAGAGGGGCTCTGCATCTCTTATCATCTTTGTGGCCCTCTGCTGGACCCATTCCAACAGGTCCATCTCCTTTCTGTGTTCAGGACTCCAAAGCTGGACGCAGTACTCCAGGTGGGGTCTCACGAGTGCAGAGTAGAGGGGCAGAATCACCTCCTGTGACCTGCTGACCACACTTCTCTTGATGCAGCCCAGGACATGGTTGGCTCTCTGTGCTGCCAGCGCACATTGCCGGCTCATGTTAAGCTTCTCATCCACCAACACCCTCAAGTCCTTCTCCTCAGGGCTGCTTTCTAGCCATTCTCCACCCAACCTGTATTTGTGCCTGGGATTGCCATGCCCCAGGTGCAGGACCCTGCACTTGGCCTGCTTGAATTTGATGAGGTTTACATGGGTCCACCTCTCCAGCCTGTCCAGGTCCCTCTGGATGTCCAGGATCCCTTCCTTCCAGTGTGTCAACTGCGCCACTGAGCTTGGTGTAGTCAGCAAATTTGCCCGCTTGTCACTCAAGCCCACTGTCTCACTTTTATTACAGTTCATCTCTTCCCACCTTCTACCAGATGTTTTGCCATTTAAAAATTCAAAAATGTAAATCATTGTCATTAATGTTCTCTCACCAACTGGCCTAAGATTAACTCACCCTGGCATCTTGTCTGATTCAATTACCTTTTTCTTTTTTATCTTAATGACAGGAAATATTTTACCCAGAATTGTTTAAAAGTGAGACCTCGTATCATATAATGAACAGGAACACTTTCTCTTGGAAGCTTCTTTGAATCCTATAATGGATGCTGATTAACAAATTATCTGCAGTGATTCGCTCCCATGAAGCACAAAAAGGAATATAGAGTTTTTACTTATATATAGTTTCAACGAGAGGAGAGAGCAAAAGGAGGAGAGAGAGACTGCTCATACCTACAGATGTAGATAATAAGAAACCATTAAGATAGCCCTTGAGCAAATAAAAATTATCTACAATATCTACCTACAGGATATTATTCACTGAAAACAAAGTCAGCCAAAATGTCGTCCAAATGAAAGATCCTGTTGAGCTTCTAGATAAAATCTATTGTAATAAAATCTATTCTATTTTACCCAGAGATAGCAAATGATCCTGTTGCAAAAGCAATTTCTGCAAGCAGGAAAATGTAATGTATGTAGCTCCTTACAATGTCCCGGCCTCTTTCACTAGATGTATCTTCAAACTAAACTTCAGTCTGCCTCTGCTTCGTAGTACATAGCAGTTTTAAGTATCTAGTAGTGTTCAGGAACCTTTCCAGATGTTCACCTGTCTATCTAGCCTGCTGATGTTGTGGATACTTCTTTAAAAAAGAATTCTAATATTCTAGAAAATTTTTTACAAGATTTGCAAAATATGGTTATTTAAGTTTTAGCATCAGTTCAGAATCCACTTTTCTGCTCTTTCTATTTTTCTGTTGCATCTTTAGTCCTTGAAAACTGAGTTGTGCTTTTTACCTCATTCTTCACTTTCACTTGGCTCCTTAGAACAAGGCTACAGGTGAATACCAAGGCAAAATATTTCCCTGTCATTTAGTTCCTGTCACTTTGTTTTGGTGAAGGATTACAACTTTCAGATACAAGCACTTGAGCTATTCAGAGCACTGTCACTCTTGCTGATGTTACTTAGTATCAGGATACCACAATATCATATTCCAAGGTTTTTGTGTTCTTTGCAAAATGGATCATAGGTTCCCAGGAGAATATTTTTATGCAGAGAGTAGCGTGAATAGCAATGGAAAAGCTGGGCACTGAGAGTGTTTAAATAAATATATTTTATAATGGTAATACAACTGGAAACATATATATATATATGTAATTTCAGCTTTAGAAATTGAGTTGGACCCTTTCTGAAGTGGGGAGGGGGAGAAGGAGGAAGGAGACAAACAAACAAACGAACATAAGGAAAATATAGGGGGGGGGGGAAACAATTATTTTCTCTATGAAAATTTCCCAATTGATTCTCAAGTCCCCTTTCATGTCAACAAAAATGTTTGACAAAGGTAGGTTACTGTGAGGGAATCACACGTTGTGGGGAGGGAGGAGTTGCAATGTGTTTTCCATAACATCAATATTTCACTTCTGTAGCATGTTCTAACTTCTCAAGGCGACTTGCAAGCAATTACAGAGCAAATGTTTGTAATGTGAATAAGCTTGAACAAACAGCCACAACTTCACAGCAGATTTAAAAGCACTGTGGGCCAAATCCAGTAGTTTTCATCCCTACTGACATCAGCAGCATCAGCACCTTGCAGGAAATCCTCAGGACTTCTGTGAATCAGACTCTGGGTGAATCTGTCTCAAAGTCTTTTACAAGAAAAAAAAAATCAATGGGCACCATACATACTGCTATAACAGGGATTTAACTTGTAGCAATGCAAAAATAAATTCTAGCTACCAAAAACATTTGCTGGTAAAGGAATACTGTTTTAAAAAACTGGTCTCTTTAGATAAATAAAACAGATGAGCAAAGAATTTTTACAGAAAAGTACCGTTAAGACCTTGAAACAGTGGAAGTGAGTCTTAAGAAATGATACTTAACAGTTTGCAATTAAAGCTGATAGCTGAATTAAATATATGCAATATTTCTCTTAAAAAGGCAAGGCAGATCTAAGCTCTCACTACAGCAGAGCAGCCAAGTACCTGGTTTGCAAAAAGAGTGAACACTGCAGTTCAGATTACCCACCAACAAAGTTTTCAATAACATCAGTTCTTCTCTTCATTCTTCAGTAATAAGATTCAGCTAAAGCTAAATCCTAGAGGTTAAAAATAACCTTCTGTGAAGCAATGAGAACTTGGTTCCAAAAAGGTAAAAGTGCTAATATAGTTGGTTTAAGCTACTTCTAGTTCTAATCTGTGCACGATACAAAGCTCCTGTAAAATACTGTGCCCTGATTTTACCAGGAAGTGAACTGTATGCCTGATGTATCATCTCAAATTGACCACACTGTTTATCCTTCATCCACATGGTTTGTCTTCAAAAAGTGACATATTTTGCATCCACTGACAATAGTTTAATGCTTTACATGACTCAACATGAACAGGGTGTCAAAAATGTTAAAAAGCAATTTCTTTGTTGGTTGGATACAAATGCAATGCAATGCAGCAGAAAGAATCAGGTTAACAGTGAAAACATCCACAAAACATCCATTGAAAACTACCTCAAATGCTGGACACTTCCCCAAATTTTGAGAAGCACTTTGAGCTCATTACAGGTGAAAAGCAGGAAAATGGCATTCCGTGTTAACCTGTGCAGCTCATCATGTAGCAGAAATTAATTTTTGCTCACCACAGATGCATTAAAATGGGATAATGTAGACAAGATTTGAAAATTAAAGAGAAAAATGTGAAATTACACTAAGTCAAATTATAGGGGCATGAATAAGAAACACTGATCTTATTGCAAGTTCCCTAATAAAAAACATTTTAGGAAATTTGTGAAATCAGTAACAAAACCTCTATGCTACTGTCTTGGGTATCTTCCTCCCTGTCCACTGCTGCCAGTAAGTCTTAAATATTTCAAGTTTCAAAATTTTTTCTTCTCTTCTTCTTATTTCCCATCATTTTCTGTCCTGTTCTGGTCCCTGCTATTTATTAAAAACATTTTTTAAAAAAGAGTCAACATATAGCTCACTAAATATTGATAACAGTAAAATTTCAATTCAAGTAGACTGATATAAGTGTACAGATATATAAAACAGAAGTAAAAGCTCTTATTCTCCTACTAGTAAGGCAAGTGTACCTGTTACTATTAAGCAGAGCAATTTCATCATATACTGAACACTTGAGATGTATCTGGGAAGAGAAGAATTTTCAGGGTAATTGAGTTTTAAACAGTGTGAAAAGTCTTGTGAGGTGTCTTTGTACTGAGCGAAGTTTCAGCTTTAGTAAAACAGAAATATGGATGTTAGAGACAGGCAGAGAGCCAGATTTGGTGTTACAAGGGCAAATTAGAAATGGATAGGTGAAGGATTCAAATATAGATATATGACTTATCAAAGCAGAAAGTTCTGCCAATTAAAATTTGCCAATCTGAGGTTACTACTCATGTCTTCTTTGGATTTTATTGGAAGATGCCAGATTCTGATTTTGTATGAAACAAGAAGTCACTCCACTCTCTGCTTCCTAAAACAACACATTGTTTATTATGGGCCTGACCAGAAGCTGAGTAGCTGTTTATAATTTCACATTAAGAAGTTTAACAGTATAAAACTTAATTTTGCTAGCAAATTCTGGGAAAGAACTGGGTCAAAGTAAACTTCAATCAACATTACAACTCTTACAGTCTTCCTTATTTATTTTTTTTTTTTGGCTTAAAAAGGAAATTTGACTTAGAAAGGGCCACAAGATTTGTGTTCTTCATTTCTTCTTCTGAAATCTTTTGGTTTCATGGGTGCTGGGGCAAGCAGGGGTGGGCTTGCACCTCAGGACCCCACCTCTCCCCACCCTTACCTCTCCCATTGAGACCCAGCTCCAAACTCTATCCCCAGCCCTGGGCTGTGATGTTGAGGTGAGCAGTGGTGCTCCCTGACATTTTGGGAGTGGAATCTCCTCTCTCCAACAACTGTACTCACTTCTCCAAGGCTGAAGATGAATATTGCCACCTGTGCAAGCCCACCCCTGCCTGCCCTAGCACCCAGTGCCTCCCAGTCACCCACCCAGAGCCCTTGCAGCAGCCCCCAGACATTTTGCTGGCTGGTTCATACTGCCAGGTTCAGTGCAGCAGAAAGAGGGGATATCCCTTTGGCTCTGGGAGAGGTAGGGAACAGGAAACATCAGGATTTCTGCCCATCCCAGCTCTGCAGCTTTTCTGCACCTTCGTGGCTATCAGACAAATTTCACACTCTGAACATTGCATGTCTCTTCCAGGAGGACTGCCCACCAGTATGAAGCCCATGGCCTTCATGTCTGCATAGGGATGTAGAGTGATAGCATTGCTAATTTCAACAGAAAAGGGGATCTCCTTTTCAGACTTCACCTTTACTTCTGAGAAGAGAAAGAGATTGAAAGTCACGTTAGTTAAAATGGCCCTGTGCCGGCTGGGGGAGCCACAGCTGTGGCACACCCTGGTTATCCTACAAAATACATTTCCAGTAAATCCTCTTCCCTCTGCTATGTCCTATGCCTTCTCTAATTTACCACACAGATGAGAGTCCTCAGCAGAGAGGAAAAGGACAGCACAAGGTGTGATGTGGCCATACCCATAGAGTTTAAAAGCATATGTCCCGTCCAAGCAGAGTGCAGCTAAAATCTCAGTCTAGAGTTGACTCCCAGGGGTTTCAGCAAGGCCAGGATGTAGCCTCATCAGTTAGATTAACAAAGGGAAAATGAAGAAACTCATCCAAACTACAAAACTGTAAAAATACAAGAGTAAAATGTGGTGCTCTACAGCTGAGAATATTGACATTATCAAGCAAACACCCTAAGCAGTTCTTCCCTGGAATACATTTGTCTGAATGCAGCACATTTAGTGTAATATACAGGACTCATTCAGGTTCTGAACAGTTTAAGCTTTTATTTTACAATGCATATTTCTTTTCCTCCTGGCTATGAAGATAAGTTTTAAACCTGACCAACGCAGGAGTTCCAGGAGTTATGAACTCCCCTGCTTCCCATTACTCCTACTGGCATACTACCTTCAAAGTCTTAATAATATTTTAAGGACTTGTATTAGTTCTTTTATTGCAAACAATTTCAGGAAATAAAATAAGAAAGGACTGGAAACTGCTGCAGAGAAGAGGAAGAGTCATAGACAGGAAAGAGAAAAGAGAAGCAGAAAATAAAGATATGGAAGGCAGAGATTAAATGGGCAAAACAAAAGCAGCCCTTGGTGTGAGAATGTTGCCCCAAACCCACCCATTACTATCATGTGAGGATTTGAGCCAATAATAGTAAAGAAAAATCTAAATATTCACTGATTCATTTGGCCAAAAGCAAAAACCTTCAGTGTAGGTACCTACCTTTCAGCTAGTACCTACACAGCTCTTTACAGTCAATGCACAGAAATAAGCATTTCTAAGGGGGAGGGGGAATCATTTAATCCTAAAATTGATGGCTACAAATAGGTCAAGTGAATCACTCCTTGAAAATACCTACTTCTTTCAATCGGCTCTGAAAGAAACCTAGGGTGATTCGTTTCATTGCAAGTGTTTATATCATAGATAGCTGTAATTAGATGACATGATCATACCTTCAGCCACTATGCAAAGACAAGATCCTTCTCTTAGTCTTTATATGCATCCCTCATGAAGACAGAGAGAGCTTCATTATGGATTTTTATTGCAGCTCAGAGTGGATTTTGGTCCACTTAACCAAATAGATTGCATGATGTTTATTAGGTAACACAAAGTTATATTTACTGCAGTCAGATACTAAAGTAGAACTATTAGAAAAATTAGTGTAATGCCTGAGAAGATGTTATAGATCAATGCAAATATAATTACCCAAGCCTCCATAATTCACCTGTAAAGCATTTAATATAAGTGCTACAAATGCACAGAATTATTGTGATCAATATTAAGAGATGATAAAATTTAGGGCACAATCCTATTTAAAATTTCTATGTAAGTGAAAACAATGACACTTTGTAAGAATACCAGATATTGAAAAATATTTTGACTACTGGTAGATGTTGCATTTTAACAACAACACTCAAATGTAGAGGCTGATGAACAGTAAAGGGAAGGCTGCTGGGGTGCTCCAATGCAGTTTGTTCTTCCTGAAGCGTAGGGTGCTCAAACAGCAGTAGTCCCACTGTCAAAAACAGCAGCAGCCCCGCTGTTTTCTCGTTCTAATAGTTACTGAAGATAAAAGGCTTTGTCCAAATATTACCACTTGCTAATGACAATGCTGCCCATCATTTAAGGCAGATCAGTAACTGATCTGACTTTGTTTTGACATTAGATGTAAATCATAGACTCATAGAGTGGTTTGAGTTGGAAAGGACCTTAAAGATCATCGAGTTCCAACCCCCCTGCCATGGACAGGGACACCTCCCACCAGACCAGGTTGCTCAAAGCTCCATCCAGACTGGCCCTGAACACTTCCAGGGATGGGGCATCCACAACTTCCCTGGGCAACCTGTTCCAGTGCCTCACCACCCTCACTGTAAAGAATTTCTTCCTCATATCTAATCTAAATCTCCCCTCTTTCAATTTAAAATCATGGCCTCTTGTCCTGTCGCTACACTTCCTGACAAAGAGTCCTTCTCTGGCTCTCCTATAGGCTCCCTTCAGCTATTGAAAGGCTGTTATTAGGTGTCCCTGGAGTCTTCTCTTCTCCAGGCTGAACAATCTCAGCTCTCTCAGCCTGTCCTCATAGGAGAGGGGCTCCATCCCTCTGGTCATCCTCTGGCCCTCCTCTGGCCTTCTGCTGGACTCATTCCAACAGATCCATGTCCTTCCTGTGTTGAGGACTCCAAAGCTGGACGCAGTACTCCAGGTGGGGTCTCACGAGTGCAGAGTAGAGGGGCAGAATCACCTCCTGTGACCTGCTGACCACACTTCTCTTGATGCAACCCAGGACATGGTTGGCTCTCTGTGCTGCCAGCGCACATTGCCGGCTCATGTTAAGCTTCTCATCCACCAACACCCTCAAGTCCTTCTCCTCAGGGCTGCTTTCTAGCCATTCTCCACCCAACCTGTATTTGTGCCTGGGATTGCCATGCCCCAGGTGCAGGACCCTGCACTTGGCCTGCTTGAATTTGATGAGGTTTACATGGGTCCACCTCTCCAGCCTGTCCAGGTCCCTCTGGATGTCCAGGATCCCTTCCCTCCAGTATGTCGACCACACCGCCGAGTTTGGTTCATCAGCAAACTTGCTGAAAGTGCACTCTACCTCTCTGTCCATGTCTCCAACAAAGATGTTGAACAGCACTGGTCCCAGTATGGACCCTTGAGGAACATCACTCATCACTGACCATCAATTGGACATTGAGCCATTGACCACGACCCTTTGAGTGCAGCCACCCAGACAGATCCTTGTCTATCAAATGGTCCATCCATCGAATCCATTAGTTTCCAATTTTGAGATCAGTATGTTGTGTGGGACAGTGTCAAACACTTTGCTCAAGTCTAGGTAGACAACATCTGTTTCTCTGCCCTTGTCCACCATATCTGTGGCAGTATAATAAAAGGCCACCAAATTTGTCAGGCATGATTTGCCCTTGGTGAAGCCATGTTGGTTGTCTCCAACCACCTCCTTGTTTTCCATGTGCCTTAGCAGAGATTCCAGGAGGATCTGCTCCATAATCTTCCCAAGCACAGAGGTGAAACTGACTGGTCTATAGTTCTCTGAGTCTTCTTTTTTCCATTTTTTGAATATTGGGGTTATGTTCTTTTTTCCCTGGGTCTTATTTTTTCTCTTTTTTGAATATCAGGGTTATATTCCCTTTTTTCCAGTCTGCGGGAACTTCACCAGACTGCAATGATTTCTTAAATATGATGGAAAGGCATTTAGCAACTTCATCTGTCAGCTCCCTCAGGACCCATGGATGGATTTCATCAGGTCCCATGAACCTTCAGGTTCCTTAAGAGGTCTCAAACATGATCTTCTTGTACTGTGTGCAGTTCTTCATTTGCAGAGCCCCTGTTTTTGCCTTCCGTGACTTGGGCAGTATGGTTTGACTTGCCAGTGAAGACTAAGGCAAAGAAGTTGTTCAGTAGCTCAGTCTTACCCATATCCTGGGTGGCCAGGTCTCCCGTTTCCTTCCGGAGAGGGCCCACAACTTCTCTTGTCCCTGACATATCGGTAGAAGTTTTTCTTATTGTCTTTGATGCTCTTGGCTAGATTCAGTTCTGTCTGGGCTTTCACTTGCCTGATCTCATTCCTGAGACCACTCGGATCATTTCCCTGTATTCTGCCCATTCTACCTGTCCCTGCTTCCACCCTTTATAGAGCTCCTTTTTGGTCCTGAGCTTGTCCAGTAGTTCCTTATTCATCCACACAGGCCTGCTAGCTATTTTGCCTGACTTCTTCTTTTTGGGGATGCACCTCTCCTGAGCTTGGAGGAGGTGATCCTTGAATACCAACTGTCCCTCTTGGGCCCCTCTCTCCTCCAGTTCTTTTTCCCAAGCTATCCTCCCAATCAGATCTCTCAGGAGACCAAAGTCTGCTCTTCTGAAGTCCAGGGTAGCGAGTTTGCTGCACACCCTCCTCACTGCCCTATGAATCTTGAACTCCACCATTTCACAATCACTGCAGCCAAGACTACCCTTGAACTTGACATTCCCCACCATCCCCTTGTTGTTAGTAAGGATAAGGTCCAGCACAGATCCTTTCCTTGTTGACTCCTCAATCATTTGAAGAAGAAAGTTGTCATCAATGCATTCCAAGAACTTTCTTGATTTCTTGTGCCCTGCTGTGTTGTCCTTCCAACAGATATCGGGGTCGTTGAAGTCCCCCATGAGGACCAGGGTGTGCGAGCACGATGCTCCTCCTATTTGTTTATAGAGGCCTTCATCCTCCCTGTCACCCTGATCTGGTGGTCTGTAGCAGCCCCCTATTGTGACATCACTTGCCCCTGTGGTCCCTTTCATCCTGACCCATAAGCTCTCCATCAGGTCTTCATCCATCCCCAGGTGGAGCTCCACACATTCCAGCTGGTCCTTGACATAGAGGGCAACACCCCCTTCCCATCTTCCCATCCTGTCTTTCCTGAAGAGTCTATAACCTCCATTCCAACACTCCAGTCAGAAGAGCTATCCCACCACGACTCGGTAATGCCAATAAGGTCATAGCCCTGGAGGCATGCACACATCTCTAGCTCCTCTTGCTTGTTCCCCATGCTGTGACCATTTGTGTAAAGGCACTTCAACTGGGCACCTAATGGGGCTGACTTATTGTCTGGAATGGCTCCATTTCCTTTGTGTTGCTTTTCAGGTGGCCTTCCTTTGTGGTGTTTTGTCTGTGATTCCTATATTCCCTTTGCCTCAGGAGCCTCAAGAAGAGGTCTGATGTTATCACTCCCTCCCCTTCACATCTAGTTTAAAGACCTGTCAATCAACCCTGCCATCTCTCAGGCCAGAACAGTCTTCCCCTTTTGAGAGAGGCATCTTCCATTTCTTGTTGACAAGCCCGGTGCCGTATGGACACACTATCAAAGTACATGAAGTTATGGTGGTGACACCAGCCACGGAGCCATGTATTGATTGATTTGATCTATCTGCTCATGTCAGCATCATTGTCTGCCACTGGAGGGAGTGACAAAAAAATCACCTGGATCCCAGAATCCTTTACTAAGCCTCCCAACTCCCTGAAGTCTCTATAGCTCTTGAGCTTCAAGTTGCTGTCTCCTCTGCACCTACGTGGAATATCAGTAGTGGGTAATAATCTGAGGACCATACTAAACCAGAAAGTTTCCTGGTGACGTCTTTTACCCGGGCTCCAGGAAGGCAGCAGACTTCCCTCTGAGGAGGGTCCACCCGGCATATTGGACCCTCTGTCCCCCTCAGGAAGGAGTCCCCAACAACTATAACCCTTTGCATTTTCTTAGAGGGTGTGGTGATTATCTGGGATATGTGCTTTTTTGGCCTAGGAGGCATCTGCATTACAGGGTGCTCCTTACCTACTTCCTTGCTCAAGTGGCCATTCTGAAGGAGAGCTTCATATCTGTTCCTCAAAGGTACTTGACACAACAAGGTAGCTAAGGTGGGAGGTTGTCTGGTGCCCTGACCATGAACCTGATTCCACTTGTTCTTTTCATTTATGCATAAATGGTTGGAAGCAGCATCTCTGGACCAAAATGTCAACCTCACCAGGCTGAGGTCCACACAGCCTGTTTTGGAAAGGTCAGGGTGCCACAGACAGCTACCAGGAGAAATTTTTCTGCTCCCTTCCACTGATTTCATGTGTTTTAAAAGGACACAGCATAAGTTTCTTCCTGAGAGCAAAAAGGAGCTCTCAAGGAGCCTGGGACTTACATATCACATTGGTGCTGCTGGCTCTCACAGCTATGCAGGGCAGGAGGGCAGGACCAGGAACCTGTGATCAGCCAGACTCCCATGACAGTGCATGCTCTGGGGACCCTGAAGACAGCCAGCTGAGGCTGGAATAGCCCCCAGTCCTGGGACCTCCACCCCAGCCTGGCAAACCAGGTCATTCCTCAGTGTCCTGTCTTCTTCCTCTTCTCCCAGGTGGTTCCACAGAGCTCTCTGGAGCAGAGATGTTATGTTTTTTGCTAGATTTTCTCCTAAGCTGAGAAAGAGCCATTTATTCTCTTATCCTAGGGACACAGGGTATATCAGGTAATATCAGATAAGGACACAAGCAAAGGATTATCAGACAGAAAAAAAAAAAAAAAAAAAAAAAGGAGAAAAAGTGCACTCCTTTCACTTTCTTCAGCAGAGGTAGATGCAGGTTCCGTGTCAGGGAACAGCCCTTATCCTTGACTCACCTTAACCTTTCTGTCAGGTATTTCCCTTCACACAAAGGAGCCCTTGTGGAGCCACAGAAAAAGAGAGAAACACCTCAAGAAGCAAGTCTTATTTCTACAACTGCCTTCACATCAGTGGGAACAAGGGAATTCTTACAAGCAAGGGAAGGCAGGGTTTGCGAGCAAGAGGACAATACCTCACTATGGGAGTATTGGAGTATTTGGCTGCATGACAAACAATGAAAGATTAAATCAATGGAGATAAGTGACAGGGGAAGGAGAAAAGGAGAGTAAGAATCCCTAGGAAATAGAAGTGGTTTTCCTCAGGAAGAAGAGTCTTTCTTTCCAAACTAGTGGCAGGAAAGAATTAGTAATAAAACCATAGCCACTGATTGAATTATTTCCACAGTTTCATGGGAACTGGAAGGGAAAAATATTTTTTTCCTGTTTTCTTTTTCCTATAATTTTTTTTAGGGTATCTATGGCTATTCCTGTCATTGTACCAGCTAAGGTTCCTAGCCAAGGCTTTATTGCCTTGGTACTTTATAGTACCATCACACTTAGATTGACATTAGCACATGACACAAAGTATTCCTGCTCTAAAGCCACACTTTGAGCCACCTCAGATATCAGCTTGATGAGAAATTTATCCAAATCAAAGATACCCACAGATTTGAATAGTCCTCTGCATCAGAGTCCATGTATACAAACTGTGTTGGGGAAGACAAAGGAATGCCAGAGATAAGCATGTTTGCAAAAGCATCATGTTGTGAGCATCAAGGCTGAGCAATGGAGTGATTTTGTGATGTAACTGAAGAGCCACAAAGAAGCAAGAGGTGGGGGGACAGGCAGGGAGCCACAGGTTTTCTTTTCTCTTCCCACAATCCAAGTAACAGGTGCAAAATCTAACATTTCACAGTGTGTTTGAAGAAGGAATTAGAATAAACAAATGTTTTGCACCTGTGTATCACGTCTTTCCATTTAAGGTTCCAAGATTAATCTCAGAGCTTCAGAAAGAGCTGAGTATTGTAGGCTAACTAAAACCAAACCAACAAGCCTGAGCTTCAAGCCTTATTAGTGTAACTAATAAATTATATGGATTGATGTGCAAAGGGACCACTTCCATGACAAAGGGAGAAAGGTAGTCCTATGTACCTTCATGGAAAACCATGGCAAGTGATCTGAAAATATTTCCTACTCAATGGAAAGCCCAGCTACAACTCAAACACATGCTAGGGCCAGATCTGCTTCCATGGTTGTGTTGGAGCCACCACATGTTCCTGTCATCTTCCTGGGCTGGAGAGAAGCTAGAGTAAAAATCAGTGAGGGCACAGAAGGTTATGGTCACACAGCCACAATATTAAAAGAACATCAGAACTGTCCCCTACCAGGTAGGTCACACCTTTAGTGTTGTGGCATACTGAAGGGATCTTTTGCAGGATTCAGATGATGACAGCCCATTGACAGTGTCAGCTGAGGGCAGCCTCTCTGTAACAGCTCTTGTACAGCAACAGTATGAAGAACAAATCAGTCAACAATATTTATGCTAGAAGAAAGTCAGGTTTATATTTACATAGTAGGATTACGGTGTTAAAAAATATTCTGCTGAAGTTTATAGGTTTTTTAAAGATTAAAGGTAATTTTTAATTTCATAATTTCCTACAGCAAAGATAGAAGTATAATTTGTCCTCCTCATCTGTGGTTTTCTGTAGAAAACAATTACTATGTATTGTTTGCATGTGCCAAAATCCACTGTATCTCAGACAGGCAGATAACACGTGCTCATCTCCAAGAAATTCTCAGATGTAAAATGGTACCTCCATGAGCAGACAAGTTCTCCAAAATGAAAGTGATGTCATGCTTGTGGATATCTGTGGGTAGCAGAGATCTGACAGACCATAATTGTATGGAAAACATACATACCATGTTGTTTGATGGCCTTTCTAGTTAGAAGTTGCACTCAGTATTGAATCACACACCCCCATCTGGCACACTATAAATTGTCTGTCTCTAGATGAGTGTCCCCTGCCTTTAGGATGGAGAGAGCACAGAATAGTGACAATGAAACAAACACCTAAAACAGATTCATCTGGGTTTTGCCTGCAACAGTTAAAAAGCCATCAGAGAGCTGTGAGGCCAGCAGCGACACAATGAATCACAGTGAAACTCCCTGCCCTCGGGAAGAAATGCCATTTTTTCCCCCTTTGTGCTTGGCTTGTTTTTGCACAGCAGCTTTCACCTGTATCTGGCTTTTTGTCACAGAATTACTGAAAAAAGAAAAAAAAAGCTAAACAGCCAGCAAACTATACTGACAATGAGCTAAGAAAGGCAAATGTATTAATATGGAGGGAGACTTCCTGCAGCTCACAACCACACATCAGGCTGATGCCACGCTTTGGAGAAAGGCTATGCCAGGTGAAAGCAGAACTCTTCCCTGTGCAGTACATACAGTCGAATGTGAAAAGCCCCCATGTAGCCTTTAACAATTCACTGGTTTGTTCTAAACATTTTAGATACCATTTGACAGAGTTTGAGACCAAATTGGGGTCAGCCAGCAAGTGGCCACCACCCTGCTGGCTGCTGGGTCAGCCCCGCTGACCACCACGCACGAGCTGCTCCTCATTACACTTGTTCCAGTGTCTCTCTGTGCTGGGGAAATTCTTCTTCCCTGGGCAAAAATTGATGAAATGTTTCCTCCACCATGGATTCCCCTTCCAGCTGTTCAGTTTTCCCTCCTCTTGTGCAGTTCCTCTTCACAGTCAGATCCTCCCAGTCTCCTCTGTGCTCGTTTTCTGTTCCTCCATCCCTCTTGTTTCACCTCAGACCTCACCTTGCAGTGAGACATTGCTGCTGCCAACCCAAAATTCTGCTGTCACTCCTCTACCCCCTGCCATCACCCCAGGCTCTTCCCCCCTGCCTGTCAGGGCTGAGAGGCTGGCAAGGGAGAGGAAGAAGGGCTCTGCCTGCTAAGAGTTGCAGGGACAGGGAGAAAGCCCCCCTGCCACCAAAAGTACTGACAACCTCAGTGAAAGAAAGCAATACCAGGGCCCTTCTGCTAGTAATGGCTTTGGCAATGATCCCTCCAGGAGGCTTCAGATGGAAAACATGTTTTGTGAATGTCAGCATGGCACCAGGCATCTGAGCCCCAGCATTCACCTCTTGGTCTAATTTTTCTTTTTTGGAGCCCACAGCCATGGACTAGTCTCCAGAATGGAGACCTTTCACTGGTCTCTGAGTGTTTTAAGTGCTTGGACATCTGCTGTTAGCTGATTTTTGTGCTGACACATCAGGAAAAAAAACAGATGACATTGAGTGGGACGCACTTCCTCTGCTGGTGGAGAAGCCTCAAATGGTATCACAGAATTGCAGCTCTGCTACCAGTGGGGAACTTTTTATGCATCTAACTCACCCTGCAATAATTTTATAAAGCAAGTCTTGGGGCAGGAGGTGGTTGGAGAGAGGAACAAAGACAGCACAGATCATAGTGGCATAGTGGTGCTGTGACAAAAGACTAGCCATCTACATGGACAGGAGAGGATTAATGAAATCAAACTAGAAGACAATTCCTGTGGATTTCAAAGTCAGATATCTACCAACTGCTAGCTACATATGACTGCAGAATATCTTACACCCTGATTTACTGTTCACTACTGCTGGAAAAACAGGAATGTTGTTTCCAAGCACATTACTTGGCCAAAGAGAATTTGTTCCAGGTTTCCCAAGACCAAAAAACCCAACAACTCTCGAAAGCCATCTGAGATCTTTGCTTGTAACAGCAATAGCATTTTTATTACCCTGATTTTCAAGGAAGTTGCAGAACATGTTATTGCACTGTCTGCATGAGGGTATCAACCTCGCTAGGTCTCTCCAATGACCTCTGAACCCATTGGCCAATTTTAGACAAATAAGAAATGGACCGGGCACAACGATTTCATGAAAAAGGCAGTTTGGTAGAGAAGGGAGAATTTGCTGGTGCCCTAACTAAGGTAATGGGGATGCTGGGACTCATTTATTACTAATGAACACAAATTTGTAAGAAGTCACCCCCCCTCTGTTCTTCTGCTCACATTGTTACTTGTTTAAAATCTGTGGCTAACTGATGCACAGTCTAATCTAAACTGATACACACATGCTCAAATGCTATCTTCTCTGACCACCTCACAAGGCTTTAGTCTACACCCTGTCGAGCTGTACTGATTTTTTTAATGCATTATATCAGATCAGTAGGTTTAGATTATGTCCCTTGCATGCATAAAGTTACTGGTGGTGCTGGTGTAGGAGCCAGAAGTGACCACAAACTAGGAATACATGGAGACTTATAAGGGGCATGCATGAAGGCAGCAGGGTAGAGCAAACTCTCCACATTATGCATGAGCTCACAGTCCACAGAGAAATGAGCATTGTGCAGAAATATGGGGTTTGTGCTCATGAAGGCTCCTTAAATCCTTGGACCTCTTGCCCTGGGACAGGACAGCTAAATGCTCTGCAGGGTAAGGGATGATTCTCATTCTTAGGCAGGCTGGCATTAATATGACTGGCATGTCCAGCAGCAGGGACCAAGCTGGTGCAAGGCCTTCCCTGACAACCAGACAAGACCTGTTCATTTGGAGTGAAAATTATCCCTTTGTTACCCATTCCTATAAGGATATGATGAACCTCTCAGCCTCATGTAGATGTCTCTAATACGTTGTTATCTGGATTGCCTATGTTTAGGGAACTGATTCACACTCTAAATCACTCTACGTCAATTAATTCATCCAAACCTAGTACCAGACGAGAAGCATCTAGATGTTTCTAAATTAATCTAATTTTGAGTGTCTGTAACCTTACAGTTTGGTCTAGGCTGCTTTCTCCATGCTCGCCAGGACCAGTGCATGGCCACAAAGCCCACCTAAAGGCAAACCTGATTCCTTGAGCTGTCAAAAAAAGGCCAGGCAAACACATAAACTTGGCTACCACATCACTGTGACTCCAATTTACCCAACCAGCTGGCTCAGCATCTTCCAGCACTTCCTTATCCCACCAAACTGTAAGCCCCAGAGGCAAGCAGGAGAGGGCATCAGCATGAAGGATAGAAGATTTGCAAGAAGTCATAGGTAAGCAGGAGCAGAGATACTTTAAAATCTGTCTTTTTCCATATCAGATAAAAGGAATATTTTGAATACATAGCCTGAACTGCTGTTTCTGGGCCATTAATGAAAAGCAGACCAGGTAAATATTCCGCTGTAGGCACTTCTTCTCCCACTGATTATTTAGATCTTTGTGAACTTTTTCCCTTTTGTTTGCAAAGCAGACATAAAAGCGCATGCAGGCTGTAACAGACAGCCCCTGTTAAGGAAAGAACTGAGATATTACTGTTCATTAGTGTGGTCTCACTTATTTTGCATATTGCTTATAGACACTCAGCTGCCAAGAATTTCTATTTTTAAAGTGACAGCAGCTATTGAACAACTATTGTGTTCCTTTAACTGTGTTTGGCTCCTCACTATAGGCCTTTCCTGCTCTCCTGATGTGCAGGAAGGCCAGTAGATCTTGGCTGGCTTCTTCATCAGAGATTGACAGAGCAGGCTTGCAAAGGTAAATAAATGTAGTAACTGAAGCCTGCTGCTGTGGAAGGTTTCTGTAAATGAAACCTGGCTTGACCTGAATGTACAAATTAAATCCCACCAGGTTTGCATACACCCTATAGGAGCCCCCTTCTGAAAGCATAATGCTAATATTATAACATCATAAAAAGCTGTTTTCTCCAAACTGCTGTTTTTTCTCTTGATTGGCCTATGTTTATTCACACTTTCAATGCATAAAGGTGAAAGAAAATAGAATACATAGACCATTTCCAAATTAATCTCCAGCCTCAAGTTAGCCTTTAACTTCAATTAAAATAATTGATCAACACCATCCAACAGCAGTTAAAGTAGTCCTCACCCCTAATTCATGTGATTGCATATTTGTAAATGTATGATGATATTCTCATTAAGAACTTTAATACTGCCACTTAAATGTGAATAGAAAAATGTGAATAGGTAAATGGATTTTCTAGAAAAATCCAAGTGTACTTTTTAAGAATTACTGTTAGTCCATTCAAAAAAATGGTGACATGCCTTGCCTTAGAATCAATTTTATCCCTTTCAGTAAATGAAATATTTCTGCATTACCAAAAACCAGCAATAACAAGTAACTGCTGAATAGCAACAGGTAAGATACAATAGGCTCACCTGAGCTGAATCACGGTAACCTTGGAACATCCCTGTTAGAGACAGCTAGGTTATGGCTAGGTTGTTTCTGCAGTCCTCTGGCTTCACCTGCCCATGGCTGCACACATTTTGCAAAAAAGAAGCACTGAGCAATATCTCAGATTTTGCTCTGCCAGCCTCTTTCTCTCTTGTGCATTTCCTGCAGCCAAGAGTAAGAATCTCTCAGGAGACACATTGCTCACAGTCGGTGGGTGGAGGGCTGTGCGCCAAGCCAACATCCTTACAGTACCACAGTATTCGATATCTATATCAGGCTTTGGGTTTGCAACTAATAACTTGCCTGCCTGCTCTTGGCAGATGACTTCAGTGGAAGCCCTTTGAGTGGCAGGGTAAGTGACTTGCGTGAGGTTCTTGCGTGAGAAGCCATGCGTGACTTGAGTGAGGTTCTTCTCAAGTTGACCTCTGTTGACTTGCTCACAGACACAAGGTGAAATTTGTGTTGTGGCAGCTACAGTTAAGTGGTTGAAGGATTTGGGACTACATGAAATCAGAACCTGTTTCAATATTTTTACAACTCTTCACATTTTTACACACACACAGAAATGCATGTGCAACCACTATCAACTTTGGAGGATTTAATAGTGATTTTTTGTCATGGGTATTGGCAAGATAATAACTATAATAATATAAAAATACCAATATAATTATAGCACAAAAAATATGTTCTCTGTAGGGGTTTTTTTGTCAAACTTTCTTACAACCCTGCCTGTTTTATGTGAACTTAATTAATAATCAGAATTCTAGGTCTCTCCTCTCAATTCTAAACCTCCAGTGCAAAATATTTTAATATCTTTCTTTTTCTTCTTTGCAACATGTTTAATGAGGCATTGAAAATTCAACTTTAAACTTGATAGATCTTTTTTAAAAATTTTCTGAGTATGCTATAATTATTTAAATTTTAGTTCATAAGTATTTAAACTACTTGGAAATAAAAGAACTCAAACCTAATTAATCATATTCTGACTAATAAAATGCTGTAAAAAGTGATTTATGACGTCTGCATATAGATGAATGTACTGGTAATTTAGGATAAGGGAATGGTTTGCTGTAAAGATAAAGTTTAAAGACAACAAGCAGCTGAGAAAAAGGAAAAAGGGAACGCCCTGCAGTCACCAAGAAGCCTTGTATTAGTCAGATCTGCAGCAAGGTGAGCTCAGACCATGGGAGAGAGAGGGTCTGTCTTTAAAACTGCAGATCATTCCCATGCAAATGCAGAAAAGATGAAACACCACCCTTAATAATAGTGCTAGTGCACCTTGACCCAGTGTGAGTGGCAACTTATAGGCTGGAAATCATGGTGAGCTCATGCCTATGTTAGGGTACAAATACGTCCTCATACATACATGTTTTTGCCTTACTCCTTCCTTAGTCATCCGTGCTGGAATGGGGTGGAAGATCTCACGGCAGCTAAACAACTCACTTGGACTACTCATTTGTTCAGAGGGGAAGATTAGGATTCTCTTAACTTTCATTTTAAAAGCCTTACACTCCCATATCACAAAGCCGCAGCTGGTCAGGGAGCTCTGGCTAGATGCTAGGTGCCAACACTGAGGGCTGCTCTAACATACCTGAGGCAGATGAGAGAGCAGATAGACCACATTGCTGAAACAAGGGAAGAAATGCCTAACTCTAGTTAAGCACTGGAATAGCCTGTCTAGGGAGACTCTGGGATCCCCATCAGAGAAGATTTTTAAGGTTAGGTTGGAAGTCCAGCAGCCAGGCAGGGTTTAGGCACAGCTAAACAGTAGACTGGAGCAGATGTCCTCTTAGCTTTTCTTTGATCAGTATTTTTTCTGACTGTGTCACAATACTGCTGCTCAGAAACAATGAAAGCTGTTGCATCCTACTAAGAAATATCCCATGCAGGTGCTTCCAGCTCCACAGACCCTCAAGGAAACATGAGAAGAAAAGCATCACTGTGAAATAACAGTAAGGGCTGCTACTAAAAGGAGTTGCTACTCTCTCTGTAGGAAATTATGATTTCTGCACAAAAAAGTAATTTTCAAGAAATGTCTTGGCTTGATGCTCTAAGTGGCCAAAAATACATTAGGAGAACAGTTTGGGCATAATTACTTCACCTTATGAACTTGGTGAACTACCACTGCAGAAACCCTTGTTCCTACCAATTATGTGGTGTGCACAGAGTGTGCGATGGCACTCAAGAGTGTCTCTACCTCAATTTCTCTGTATAGGTTTGATCAAGGTTTGATGAAAACAAGAAATATGTCCTTTACAACTGTTTCTGATGGCTCCATAGTGGAAAATGTTCTGAAAAACATTACCAGCTCAGGGATATTTGTAGGTATAGCCAATGTGTGTAGACCAGGGAGGTCACAAATCACAAGGAACTAGACTATTCTCATGAGCAAGGCAGGAGACTGTGTTGGTGAACAGGAGATGGGAGTCCAGCCAGAGATTTGGGTGAAGCTGTAGTGCTGACAGACCTCCAAACTGCAAGTCATGAAGATAACTGTTATAGAACACAATTGGTTATTTTTCTCAGCTCCTTGCTTTTTCCCCCTGTGTCGTTCTTCTTTCAAATTTATGAAGAATTACCACATTAACTTCAGCCTTTGTCACAGCGGCCCTCTGATATCCAAATTGCCCTTTTTTTTTTTTTTTTTGAGGGAGAAAAGTCCTCTGGTTATGATTTGAATTGTCATTAGTCTCCCAAAAAATTCATCCCTAATGTGATCCAGTCATCTGTCTGGTCTGCTTTCCTCTGTGTCATGGTTTAACCCCAGCTGACAGTAGCCACATAGCCACTCATGAGGTTCTCCCCCTTCCTCCCAAAAGAGCAGGGAGAAAAGGAGAGGAAAGGGGAAAAACCCTTGTGTGTTAAGATAAAGATAGTTTAATAGAATAGGTACAGAAAAAGGGGAATAACAATTATATTAATGCTAAGTGAATATACAAGATAAAGTAATACAACACAGGTCACTCTCACTGCCCAGTGAATTGGTTGTCCAGCTCATCCTGAACAGCTTCTATAGGAAGCTGACAAAAGTCCTTCACTAGTATAAACATCACCTAGCAACAACTAAAACAATAAGCATTATTGACATTCCTTTCATACCAAATCTGAAAGCATAGCAACCACAAGAAAAAAAAATAACTTTATCTCTGCTCAAGCCAGGACACCCTGGAAAGCAGAGGTCATTGCCACCCTTATTCCCCAGGCACCATCCTCATTCCAGCATCCACACTGTTCATTCCTAACACAGCTTGTACACAGGCATAACTGCCACCAGTGAGTCCCCAGAGCAAATTCCCCTCTGTCAGAGCAGTGACCACCCAAGACACTTGTAGGAGAAACAATATAAAAGATTGAAAAGTCTGTCCAGGTGAAGTTTGTACTTTGGTGTTCTTGTCCTCAGATGGTTAAACGTCTGAAAGAAAAAATAATTCTATTGCTACTGCTCAGAAATGATTATTAGTTGTTTCCCCAGTGCTCATCACCGTGGTATTTTGAGAGAGAGATAATGAAAATTGTCCATTAGCATAAGTTCTGGGGATGCTCCTATGGGATCTGAAGAGCCATTGGTCAACTGGGTCCCAGCAGAGACAAGTTCTTTGTAAAGGAACTCACAAAAGAAAACCTGAAGGCAAATAATATAAACCTGTTAAGTACTAGTTGCAAGTCATGTCATTATTTTTAGGTCTAGTTGGGCATTCCTGGCTACAATCTTCTAACATGATGCATAAGTTTGTGCAATTCTTTGACTGTGGGGGAAGGGGAAGTAAAGAGGAGGCTTATAAGTAGGTTACTTACCAAAATTGCAGTTTTGTGGTTTCACCAACATGGAACTATCCACAAACTGGGGAAGGGGTGGAATTTTCTTAACATTTCCCTCTCCTCTGCATGCTTTCTTTTCCCAAAAAAATGAAGGAAAATATTTTGTAAATGGCAGTATATTGGAAATGGCATTTTTAAAATGAAACATTTTATGTTTTCAGGAGAGTGTAACTAACTATTTTAAATTTAATACTTTTTTTAAAAAAAATCCTTTTACAATCCCTTTACTTTCACAAACACCCTTACATCACAGGACTTATGGAATCTAGAATACACAGGAACTTTGGGGTATAATTATCTGAATTCCACAGAACTGATCCAACTCTATTTTGCTCGCTAAAATTAGCATCAGATTTCTCTCTTCGTGAACTGTGAGGAACAGCTGCACTGAGAATCTGCTTTCTGAAGACATACATTATAGGATGTTCAACTACAGATGTTATGGGATGTTCTGTCTTGTGTATAGACAGATCCCTCGGAATACAAGTTGAACACAAGTTACTATTCCCTTTCCTCTAGTCTGAGTGCCCTATCTACCGAGTTTAGAGATTTGGATATTCTTGTTTGTTCTCTGGCCCCTATAAACATTTAAGAACTGACATGAATTGCAACACCTTCATCAGGAAGGAAAAATCCACCCTCAGTTCTGACACTTAAAACATGTCCTAAGAATGTGGTTGACTTTCACTGCAATGTGTTCCAGCTCAGACAGAAAGGAGTCCTGAGCCCAGGCTTTCTCACTCAAAGCCATAGCCATCCTGGTCAAATCACGGCACTTCTTACATGATGTCAATTTAATTTTCATTTCCCGTTTCATTTTATTTCCATGACTCCAAACCTTCATGGGAATTAACCTAGGACTGAAGAAGTTTGAGTATTGGGGTTTGCACCAAGAGTTTTTAGTTTATGATACATTATACATTTACACAATTACTGGGTAAACTACACAAGCATATCCTAGTGCAAAAAATTGTAACTCAAGACTCCTCTCTATGTTGATGGTTTGACTATTTAACAACAAAGCCATCCTTACTTTCATGCTCCAAGGTTTTGATCCAATTAAATTGCAGTGCTTTCCTATAGGGAAGTATACATCTTCAGGGAGCAACAGAAAGTAATTTTCACAACTGACCTTATAGTCTGGTAGTTTGAGATGTCTCCTGTGAAGGCAAAAAGGCAGATTGGATGCCTCTCAGGGAAATCCCTTCTGCCTCCCCCATGAGCAAAAGATCTATGCAGAAAGCAATTGCATAAGTGAAACTATTCCTTGATCCAGAATGGTCTGAAATATCTTAATAAACTGAGCCCCTTAGAGAAATCAGAATAAGGATCTCCTGTATCGCTTCTATGCATGTACCATTGCTGTACTTACGTTCAGATTTAAGATTTAAGTAAGGACTTGGCTTGAGTCATTCTCCTCTGGTCCATGGCAGATGGGTTTCTACCACTTTTGACAAGAGTAAAGTTGGCTTCTCCAGCTCTCCCAGGTACTTTTCCACAACACTTAGACAAGATGTTCCACTTCTACAACTATCTACAACCCAATAACAACTCATATTTCTCCCAGGACACTTTATATAACCGGGCTCCATCTCAACAAAAGCAAAGACATTTTCATTTCAACATCAAGACAGGCAGATGTCTAGAAAATAGAGATAATCAGAAGAAAGGATCAGTGTTTTAAACAATCACTGAAATGACAAGAAAGAACAAGACAAGGAAGAAACTCCATGTGTCTGGACTTCTTAAAGTATTAAAGGGTGATCACACTAAAGATTGTCCCCGCTAAATATTTCTGTTTCTACTTATTCACTGCAAGCTCTCCCTATAATCAAATGAGATAAAAGCCTAAACTTACATGCTAACTACCATTTAAAATGTCCCAGGACAGTCAAGATGCCCTCACAAGGCTGATTACACTCAAATGCTCAGTTATACTCAAAGTATATAAGTTTGTGTCCATTCTTCTCCCTTGACAGTAAAGGCACTCTATACCTCAGACTTAAATGTAGATTTTTGTCCTGTAGAAGTGAAGCTATGATCAGAGGTTGTCCAAGAAAAATATCACAGCTAGGTATCTCTCTACAAGTGTTAGATTACATACTAAAGAGGCAGAGGAAAAATAAAATCCAAAATCAAAACAGAATAGTTTAGCAACTTCTCTCTGACCTATCCCATATATTATTAGGAAGAAAATACACTGCTTAAGTATGTTTGTGTCTGTTTGCCTTTAATGATGAAAACAAGATGACTGATAGGTTGCAAATATATGAAGTGTTTGGGTGACAGAATCACAGAATGACTGAATCTTAGTGGTTGGAAGGGACCTTTGAAATCATCGAGTTCAAACACATTAAAAAAAAAAACCCAACCAAAACACACAAAGGAAAAAAACCACAAAAAACCCTTAAAAAATAAAATAAAAAAAAAACAACACCACCCCAAAAAAACCCAACAAACCTATAAAACCCACACACACACACAAAAAAAAAAAGCACCCACCAACTAAGCCCCACCACAGACCAATAATCTTGGGCACTAGAGCATGCCCTGAAGAGCCATGTCTACATGTTTCTTAAATACCTCCGGGACGGTGACTCCACCACCTCCCTGGGCAGGCTGTTCCAGTGCCTGACCACTCTTCCAGTAAAGTAATTCTTCCTAATATCTAATCTAAATCTCCCTTGCTGCAGATTCATACCATTCCCTCTGGTCCTGTCGTTATTCCCTTGG
>BJBW01000138.1:0-67520 GCA_004320125.1 Scolopax mira
GTCTTATCACTGTGAGAGTGAACAGTTTCTGAACAATATGCTGTTAATTTCAGAGTTTCGTTAGTTAGAAGAGGCCTAGTTGGAAAAGTAAAATTACTGAATAGAAAATTAGTTCTGTTTTACCTCAAACCAGGATACTAAGCTAATCACTTGGCAACAGATTCAGTCTCCATTTTGTTCATTCTACAACTAGTCTAATTATTTAGCAATTTTGGATGGACAATGTTCTAGTTTCAACTAGACAGCATGAAGTATCCTGCTGCCTCATCTCTCACTTTATTGCCTGGAACTTAGTGTACTTCTAAGAAGTTTAAACCTCTCAGTGCTGGACTACCTGAACCGCTGTAATCCTTATGCTGAGAGCTGTTTAGCCATTAAGATTGTTAGTTTACTTCACAGAATCACACAATTGTAGGGGTTGGAAGGGACCTTCAGAGATCATCTAGTCCAACCCCCCTGCCAAAGCAGAGTCACCTAGAGCAGGCTGAACAGGAATGCATCCAGGTGGCTCTTGAATATCTCCCAAGATGGAAGCTTGGCCACAACCTCTCTGGGCAGCCTGTTCCAGTGCTCTGCCACTCTCAAAGTAAATAAGTTTTTTCTTATGTTCAGATGGAATTCCCTGTATTCTAGTTTGTGCCCATTGCCAGGCACCACTGAAAAGAGTCTGGTCCCATCCTCTTGACACATGCCCTTTAGATATTTATAAGCATTGATGAGATTCCCCCTCAGCTTTTTTTTTCTCCAGGCTAAACAACTTCCAGGTCTCTCAGCCTTTCCTCATAAGAGATACGTTCCATTCCCTTTACCATCTTCATAACCCTCTGCTGGACTCTCTCCAGTAGTTCCTTGTCTTTCTTGAACTGGGGTGCCCCGAAATGGATACAGCACTCAAAATGTGGTCTCAACAGGTCAGAGCAGAGCGGGAGAATAACCTCCCTCGACTTGCTGGCCACGCTCTTTAATGCACCCCAGGAGACCATTGGTCTTCTTGGCCACAAGAACACACTGCTGGCTCATGGATGAACATACTGAACAAGACTGGAACCAACACTGACCGCTGGGGAATACCACTAGTTTCAGGCTTCCAACTGGACTCTGCAGTAACAATCACAACTCTCTGAGTTCATATTTCCAACTGGATACTTCAAGAAACTTGCTTATTAATGAGTATAGTTTTCATCCCATCAGTGGGCACCTAAGTCTTCCCATACATATCCTAAAAGGATGAAAACACTTCCCAAGGAGGGATCAGATTTGTCACATCTGTTTACATGATTACCCCAGTGGCTAATAGCTTTAGACAAGCTCCTTACTCAGCATATGCCTTTAGGTCACCTCTCTGAAGGTCCTGGTGCATTCTGTGCAACCTGTTCTAAGTGAACCTGCTCTGGCAGGGGGTTGGACTAGATGATCTCCAGAGGTCCTTTCCAAAACCTATAATTCTGTAGTTTTCTGCATTACACAGAGCATTGCACAGTATGTGCTTTGAATTCCACATGAACACATAAGGATTAGACATATTTCTTTTTTCTATTGGGAAATACACGGCAATGGACTGTAAGACAAATACAAAGCACTTTTTTATTATCTGCTATAACTGATGTTTTATGACAAAGAAATGAGCAATGTATCACTATTTTGACAGCTAGCTAAGCTAGTGATGGAGCAATCTCCATATTTATAAAGAGGGTTTGACCTCGATTAATGAATTATACTTTAAGCTATTACAGAACACATCTCCTACCGTGAGTTACAAAACTAATGAGGTGCAAAAGTGACAAAATCTTAATTATCCCAAGAGCTGTGACAATTTTAATGAGGCAAATTGAACATAGAGGATTATGCAGTATCACATTTCTTTCCTTTTTCTTCTGGGAATTCTGGTTTTGGGGATTTGGCATCAGAAGAGTGACTGTGAGAGTGTTACACTGTTGGGTTATATACTCTAATCACAGTGGGCATTTGTAGGAAGTTAAATTCAGAGTAAGAGAACATAAAAGCTGTTCATTAGGAAAATGCCTACTGTGTCTTTCATGTGGGAGTTAAGAGGAATGAGCATAGAAACTACAGAACAACATACAGGCCTGCCTACTGGGAAAAGTGTCCTTTGGAAATGCCTAACTGCCTTGCCCAGTCCACTGACTGCAGAGAAGCCAAAGGTGGTGGCAATCTCCAGTGTCCTGGTTTGAGAACAATGGCAAATCCATTTATGGGAATGTTTTGCTCAAGGGCCTGGACATACTTGGTGGGTAATGCTGAAGACTGGAGAAGTTCAATGTGTACCCTCGAGGAAAATTAGGGTGAGAATATAAATTCTCAGCTGTACAATATTAAATATTACATAATACTAACAGTGTTCATTAAGTGTTTTTCAGGATAACATAATGGTGATGAAACTAGAGTTAGCTTCATCAAGATATCTTCGTCTCCAGGGAAGGGAGAGAGAGGTTAAAGAGAGTATCTGTCATTCATTTAGTGGCCAGCCCAGCCTAAGCCACAACATGCTCAGGCCCTGCAGCTGTGTGGAAGAACTTGGGTCACCCTCCCAGCTGGTAGAAATTTGTAGTTGACCTCCTGATTTTCCCTGGTTCCTGTTGAGTTTAGCCAGCATCTTTGAATGGGGTCTTGAATCCAGAGGAGATGTGTGGTGGAGGCTGAATATCAAAAGGATGGAAAACTACTGCTTGGCATGCTGGGTTAAGCCCTTCTCCTACTTTGAGTTTGTCAGGAAAATCTGTACTACTACAGAAAATTATTTTTTGGCAAAACTGAAAGGTTTTTGTATGAGAATATGCCAGGTTTGGTGAAAGGAGTTTTTTTTTAGATTCAGCAATGGAAAATGGAGAGCAAATGAAGAGAAGACCCAGCTCTAACAGTGATGGTTTAGAGATGCCTGCTGGAACATACAGGGCTGTATCTCTGCCCCAGCCCCTCCAGCCCTATTCAAATAGAAACATACATCTCTCTCCACTCCTTGTGACTCAGACCTATGCCAAGCTTCACCCAAGGTTTCTTTTTTGTTTTGTGCTGATTTCATGACAGCCTTATTATAATCAAAGACTAGATTTCTTTTCTATCTTTAGGGCTGTTTGTTAGTCCCACATTTTGTTGAACTGATGTGTCAAAGTTGGAAAGAAAGGATGCTGGATTTCTTCATGTACTCAGAAAAGAAGTGGTTTTCAGGCAGAATCTGTGCTACATAATAAATAAAATAATATTTCACCATAGGGTTATATTAAGGAAAAGAATATGCAAAGAGCTTCCAGCTTCCATAATTATTACTAAACCAAAAATATTATTTACATGTTCCCCGGAAAACAAAATGTCTTTATAGTTCATTCCTTTATCAGAAAATTGAAGCAATTTGTAACATAGACTTACCCACTCTGAAGATTTAACAAGAGGGTTTTTTGTGGATTTTCATAATATAGTTTTTAAAACCTACATGTACCGCAATTTATGCAAAGAACTAATAGGGTTGAAGTCATTTGATCAGGCAAATTATCACATGCAAACCAAGAGAAAACTCTGTTGCTGACTGTAATCACTTTGTTAGTGGATTTCAGTTGTATCACTTTTGCTAATGGTTCTAGCAGTACAGAACACAAATGGGCTGATAAATGACAGATGTTTAGATAAGTACTCCTCTATTAAAATAAAAGCTTAGCCATTGAACTTGATTAGAAAGAAAATATGTCCTAAAACTCAGCAAAGCATTAACCTAAAAGTAAAAATACGTTTTTTTCTGAGGAAAGAGATTTAAACCATTGCTTAATTTTGGTTTTGTTTCAATCTTCTAGATTGCTTTGACAATAAAAATGCCTATTGTGCCTTAACAGGCAAAATCCTGAAATTGGAAAACTGTCAATTAATAAAAACAAATAGAGAAATAAAATAAAAAGTCCAATTCTTTCAATTCCATCCAATCTAGAGGTTTTTTCTGAACCTTGTGAAAAAAATAAAAAGGGGGTGTATTTGCTAAACCTTTTTTGCAATTTCAAAGTGAAAAAAAATGCACATCAAAGACAAAGATCATCTCTAATTTTCACAGATAATCTTTCCAAGTCTGATTATTCCTGCTAAAGCAGCTCATTACTTCTTTTGATCCTCCTGAAGCAGAAGAGAGAAAGCTTAAGACATATCCTCCTTTATCAAGAAAGAATTGAAATGTAATTTTCTTGATCTATTCCCACCAGATGGGGGATCAAAACTAAAATTCTCAGAGGAACACACTGTCTTAGAGAGTAATGTCTTCTTGGATCAGAATTCAAAACAGAAAAAAATCAGCCAAGATTATTACTGAATTTCAGTGCATTGTGCACCAAAACTTCTCCAGACAGGTGGAGGGGAGAAGAAACTCCAGAAAACCAGGGAGGGCTGGTTGGAAATATATGAGGCAGGGGACAGGGCTAGTTGACACATTTTCCCGCTTGCTTTTCTTTGAAAGTTTGGAGAGAGTCAATAAATTCTCTTGAAGCACTTTGGTTTTGTCACATTGGTATTTTGTTGATGAGCTTTGCTGAGGTAAAGAAAACATGCTGGCTGAGCAGGAAAAGAGGTCACCATGGGCTGCAGTGAAAAAATTCATGTGAAATGTGAAAGTTCACATGAAAATTCATGTGAAATTCACATGAAAAAGCATTTGAATAGTTTGGCAGAGAGCATGTTCCAACCCTGCTGCCTTAGGAGTGAGTCTCCAAATGAAAAGAAATGTTCTTCATCGTATTAATTTGACCTCACTTTCAACATGAAGGACAAAGTGATGACCAGGCAGGTCATGCATATACTACCACACTGGTATATTTGAGCAGAAGGCAAGCTGGATGCTCTGCTTAATTAAAATTTGAATTTCATATTGGCAGGAATGTAAGTTCCCAACTTCTCTGGAAAAGACAGAGAGGATGAGGAAGGAAAAAAAAAAGCAGAGGTGCCTATCAAGTAATTTCCTCTTGATTTTTTTGCCACCTTGAAAGCAAAGACAAGTGACTTACCCTTGTGCTGGTGATGACTGCTGGTGCTCTCATCCACCAATATCCTGCCCTCCTGAAGTCTGTCAGCTTTGGAAAGGAACAAATCATCTCCACAAAGTATCTGCACTCTGTCCTGTGACAGGGCACTTCTATCAAGCCATGGGAAGAAGCAGAAAAGGACTATAGATCTCCGTCTAATGTCATAATTTATTTTTACCTAGTGTCGAGTCTTTACAATTAGGTCCAAGCTGGACATGTTAAACTTGCTGTAGTAATTAAATCAATGCAAGTGCAAGTACTCATCAGGCTTACTGTTATGGTCAGTAATTTAGGAAGCTGAGGATGGGTATAGTTTAGGAATTCTATAAAGGGAAAGAAAAGGATCAGCATACACTTTCCTATGGTGAATAAAAACATATCCATGTCTACAAATACCCACAAAATGCCATAGGTTATTACAGAAAACATGCAGCCCTTTCATTAATACATGAAAAGGATTCTTGAATTTGTATACTAATCAAGACAAATACACTCATGTGAATTTATTTTTTATATACTAGAAACATAACATCAGGTCATAATTATTAGTTCATTTACCTTTGTAGCGTAAAGAAGAAGATAGCTTTTGAGTATATTATATAAATATATACAGTGACCTATAAAAAGACTTAGAAGGAAATTTAATCTAAACCCAGCACAAGGATATTACCTCAGTGGGTGATGATTACCTTATTCTGAAAAGCATTTCTGCAGTCTGGAGACCAAAAGTGCCATGTAAGTAATATTATTTTATGATGACGGTATCTGTTTTGTGGTACCAACCAGTTTTATTCTTTTTTCTTAATGTAATCATAGGGAAGAGTGTGGCCAGCAGGTCGAGGGAGGTCATTCTCCCTCTCTACTGAGGCCACAACTGGCATACTGCATCCAGTTCTGGGACCACCAGTTCAAGAGAGACAGGGAACTACTGGGGAGAGTCCAGCATAGGACAACCAAGATGATTAAGGGTTTGGAGCACCTCCCTTATGAGGAACGGCTCAAGGAGCTGGGACTCTTTAGCCTGGACAAGCGAAGGCTGAGGGGACACCTTGTTTATGTTTATAAGTATCTAAAGGGTGTGTTAAAGGATGTTGGACCTGGATTCTTTTCAGTGGTTTCCAGTGATAGGACAAGGGGCAACGGGCTCAAGCTGGAACATAGGAAGTTCCATTCAAATACGAGGAAAAACTTCTTTACAGTGAGGGTGACAGAGTCCTGGAACACTCTGCCCAGGGAGGTCATGGAGTCCCCTTGTCTTGAGATCTTCAAGACCCACCTGGATGCAGTCGTGAGTGATGTGCTCTAGGCAATCCTGCTTTAGGCGGGGAGTTGGACTAGATGATCTCTAGAGGTCCCTTCCAACTCACAATTCCATGATACCATGTTTTCTCTGTGTGAGCCACAGAATATCTGCAAATCCTAACTTTGGGAGGTCAGGCATTTGACACAGACAGCTTCTATGGGAGGCTTTTCTCAATTTGCATGCGCTGGTATTAGCCTTTTCCTGCATCCTAAGTGAATGAGTCGAACTAAGGAGCCCTGCTGAGATCAATAAACACTGGAAATGTTGCAAGTATTTGGGGAATGAGAGATGAGGTTTTCCAACATGGAGCTTGTTTGAAATGGGAGATAATGGAGATGTTGAAAAGCCTATTTCTAAAAAAGAAAAGTCTGTTTATTAAAAAAAACGCAGTGACGAGTTTTTTTTTAAATTTTGTCATTTGAAAGAAGTCACTCATGGCTGATGAAAGACTTTTTCAGTGTTCTGTATATTTGTAATAAACCAGGAACCAAATAATAGAGACATATTAAAATAAGCTTGACAATAGCTTTTGGAAGGCCATTTAAATGCATTACCATATCCTCCAGTGAAAAAAAAATATTTCTAGCAAGCATCTAACCCTTGCTGATATTTGTATTAAATATTCATTATAGCTACTAGAATGAATGGTATACTATAAAGGGACCAAGTTACTCAGTAATTGTGAGGATCAGCAGTGTGGTGTAAAGAAAAGAAAGAAGGGTAAGATTTTTTCCTGTTCAAGAAAACTAAGCTCATGAATGTAATCCATGTTATCTTATGAAAAGACAGTAAGTTGCACAGCTAAGGGAGCCATATTTTCACTGCATTTTCAGGATAGAGATTGCCTTCAGAAAAAGTCACAGCAGAATAATGGATTTGTTGAAACTCTATCTACACCGAACTTTGGGGCTTATGGATAGGTATTTAAATTAATCACCAGATCTTTAGGTGGACTCTACACGCAAGCCCCAAAGTCGGTAAGCTTTTGACAGGCTGTGAAGCAGAAAAGATACGGCTGTCATTACTGCAAACAGGAACATTTTTTAGATTTTTAAATATACAAGGCACAGAAATCAAAAGTAGAAGAATTTCAAGCAGCACAGAGCTCCTCTCAGTCCCTCAACAAAGGATCCATTCATCATTCACAAAATCATATAGAATAAAACTCGTTCAGCTTTAAAATTATTTTTAATGTTTTGCCCCTCTCCATCTACCTACCTGTGCATACATCTTTTCAAACTGCTTCTCCCAAGTGGTTGTGTATCACCTCTGGTAAAGACATCAATAAGTCTCAGAGATGATAGTTAGGATTCTCCCTGATGTCACTGTGAGTTATTCACTCTCCAGCAAGGACTGGTAGCCAACTAGCTGTCAAGCTGCTGCTGATTGCTTTAACAGAATGGAAAAGGAAAAAACAGGTTTAGGAGAAATGGCTTAAATAAATCTCTCAAGTGTCATGAATACATTTGGCCAACAGATGACAGTGTAATGTATGGTAAGAAATAGTATTAGAGAAATTGCACTTTGGGGGGCTAGATCCTCACTCCTGGTGCAATTTCTATAGTGCTTTGATAGTACTAAAAGAAAAATTGCCTGAAGTGCAGCATATGCATTTAACAGGGAATATCTCTAGCCAAGGTAATGCTGCAGTAAATCCTTTCAGATTTTCTATGTAGTTTTAAATGTCCTGAGATGGTATCTTCAGTGTAAATCTAACATAAACCAGTCAGATTCTGGCTATCATCATTCATCTGGCTGAGAATCCCATGGGATTTTCCTGAGGGAGATGTTGTTCTTAGTCACCTTTTATGGGGTGGGAATCAAATGCAGGAATGAATGTACAATGTTCTTTCTAAGACACAACACATTTTAGAAACTATATCCATCTCTGGTTAGAAACACAGCTCTCACCTGCTCTTTTGTGCTACCAACCTTGTTTCTCTTCAGTTCCACTGGAAAATTGTTTAAAGTGTTACCAAAATCATATATTAGGGGAAATATTCTGTCATAGATTATAAACCAAATTCTGTAAGATGCATCTGTAAAAGACCAGTGTGGTCTTGTATACCAAATATCTGGCCACCACAGATGAGCTCCAGAGCAGAGATAAACTGGCTGATCCCTAGTCTGCAGGTTTCCTGTATGCTTCTTTACATGTTTGTACTCAGTGGCTTTATGAGACAGAGCTAACATTTTTTACTATGCTTCCTCTCAGACCAATTCTCTAGCCTGTTGAGGTCACTCTGAACAGCAGCACAACCATATGATGTATCAGCCACCCCTCCCAGTTTTGTATCATCTGTGAACTTGCTGAGGGTGCACTCTGTCCCATCGTCCACAAAATAATGAAGATGTTGAACAGTATTGCCCCAATATTGACACTTGGGGAACACTGCTAGGTACTGGTGTCCAGATTGTCTTTATGCTGCTGATCACAGACTTTTGAACTCCACAGTTCAGCCAGTTTTCAGTTCACCTCACTGTCCATTTCTGTAGTCCATATTTCATCATTTTTTGAATATTGCACAGACTTATGCATGTCCAGTTTGTTTAAATACTACTTACCCTGGCCTTCTTCGCCCAAGAATAAGTTATCCTTGTGACAGGATCCTGAATGCCACCATCTTATGGTCACTACAGCTGCCACCATTCTTCACATTCCTGAGGAATTCTTCCTTGTTTGCTATTGTAAGGTCCAGGAGAGCATCTCCCCTATCACCTTCTTTATCTATGTTAGTAAGTTGTTCTCAATGCACTGCAGAAACCTCATGGATTACTTGTGCCCTGCTATGTTGCCCTTCCACAGAGTGTCACAGTGGTTGAAGTCCGTCAGTTGACTGCCATATTTTCCAGATGTTTAACTATATGTGAATTTAGACCTATTGTTAAGAGATAGCTGTGTGTCAACTTGTTTGTATAGTCAAGTCCCCACCATTTTCCTGATTTCTTCAAGCAATTTCTCCCACGTAAAAAGCAAAAGTCCTCCCAAACAAAGCCTGTTATGTTAGTTCAGTACTTGTTGGAAAGAATTAAAAATTTCTTAGGATGCATTCAGTAATGGAGCCGCTGAATTTCTCTTGCATGTACCTAGTCATATTTATTGTCTATGGAGTGATTTCTTCTTAAGACAAGACAGCTTTGAGAGGTTAAGTACATAGAACAAGGATTTTTTGAGTGACTGTTTTATACTACCTGATAGTTCTCTTTCATTGCTTTGAGGCTTGCATGAATATGACCCAAGAGATGGCTTAAAAATACTGTCAATAGTGAAATTTAAATAGCAACAATTAATGTCTGCGGCTTGTTGGATAATATAGAAACCTAAAAAAATATAGATTATGTTTTCATTAGCAGAATTCAACATTGAGGCAGCACTACTTAGAATTTCAAATTATATATTTTACCAAGATACTTACCACTGCAATTCAGTCACATAAATATTTATATTGCAGGAAATTTTTTATTTTGTGCTCTCTGTAAATCTATGTTGCTGCTAATTAAGTATGAGCAAAACAGTTACAAAAATATAGTTAGAGCCCCTAGTCATTCTCCCAGGCTACAAGGTGTGTTTGCTGAGGTACAAAATCTCTCTACTGTGCAACACTGTTTCTTTTGGTCAGGTGTGAATAGAGGAGAACTTTATGGAATATTTCTGTCCACCATACCAATTAGATCTATAAAGCCTTCACTGGCCCTTTGCCTCCACCTTTGGGCAAAGCTCTGTGGCTCCTGGCAATTCACAGCCTTCTGCCTGCCTCCCCTACCCCAAGGCTTCTCAAGCAGCTGAAGATGTCCTGGGCTACATTTACCCGTTCCATTTCAAGGAAGGTGTTTGCTCTTGCAGTTCTCTAGCATTTACAGAACACAGGTGAGAAAGAAACTCATGCAACGTATTAGTTAAAAATTCCCTGGCTCCTCTGTGCCATCAAGAAAATATAGGAGGCGGCCATGGAGCAGAATAAGGCTTTGTTTCACAGCTTTTTGTTTGCTGTTCCTCCCAGTGGTTTTCCTTCTTCGCTAACAGAGTAGGGTCTTACAAGGGACAAATAAGAGTAGCAGAACTGTCAGCTCTCAACGGTAGAGTCTCATTGCCAAAGGGCCTGCTCTTACCATGAAAGCAGAAAGGGACAAAACACTAAATAAATTTATTTTGTTTTCCTAAATGAGGTCAGGGAGTCACAGTCACTAAACACAGTCAAGGCATTAAAAACAAGTGAATTAGACTCACTAGTCACAGTCAATAGTGAGAGTTATGTAGAACTAAAGATAGACTTCTGAGTCTCTTATCACCTTCTTGAAACCTTATCACCTTCATTTGAAGTAAAGTGAGACTCCTTCAGTAGCTTTCAGGCAGGCTTGTCAGTGAGGCCACACTCACCACCATCCAACAGGCCTACATCTGCTTTCATTTATAATCACATCACAATTTTCATATAGGAATGCTGACCCAAAAGTCAAAATACAGAAAATGCAATTCAAGAAAAAATAACCCCATGTCTTGTTAAGCTTTCTTTTTGACCATCATCTTCTATGTATATATTCTAAATGGAATTTTAAGAGTAGGCTTTTATTCTTCCATTTAAATTCATAACAAGTTGGTCATCATTTACTACTTGGTTTTAAAATGATATAAAAAGATCTACCAGTAGTAGACATGGTGAGTTGCCACCTGAACAATCAGGTTAGCAGTATAACTACCAGCTGATGGAGCAGTAAGTCTTGCCTGTCAGAATGCTGCTTGTTTGTTCATCATTTGGAATGATGAACCAAAAAAACCCCTAACTAAAAAAAAAAAAAAACAAAACACCAAACAAACAAAAAAACCAACCAAACAAAAAAACCCCAAACCGCTGACAAACCCTACAGTTCTGCACAAACATGGCAGAAAAATAAAACTAGGGCTTTTCAATCTGCCCTGACAGTTAAAGTTATTTTATTCACTACATATCTTATTCTGCAACCCAGATAAATTTTCTTGTCTCTTGGGTTCATGCAGAAGTTTTATTTTCTTGCAGAAAATGAAGGCAGCTGCCTCCTTACCTGTAAGGCAAAGTGAATAAAAAACCAAAAGCAAAAAAGAAAAAACCTCTCCTTTGTTACTGAACCTCTGAAAAATTATTATGATCCTTTTTCTTTGAAGGACAAAGAAAGGGGAGTGGATACCACTTGGGAAGAAGAGAAAGGTATACAACTAGTCCCCACCTTCATGCCTGATGCACCATGTTTCATAAATTGTGCTCTCAAACCTCCATTTTGAAATGTACTTCAAGCTCATATCTCAGAACTAGATCAAATTCACTAGAAAAAAAAGGTAGACTAGTCAAAACTCAAACTTAAAATAAATAGTTGTCTAACTTCAAGGCTTTCCTTCATTCCTGTTCATTGAACTTCTTCACTACAGACACCAATTTTAAACCTTCATTACTGCACTAAATTCAGGGAAGTCTCCACACTTGACAGCTGAGGGAGGATAAAACCTACCAAAATATATGCAGGAATTTTTGAAGTGTTTATTTCATACCTAAGAGCTTGATTTGGAATTTGGGTTCTCTATTTTCTCTTGTCATGACAGGAACAACAATGAGTCTACCTCTCTACAAAGAGGTCACAGGCACATGCGACGCGGGGCTCAGTGCTGAGAAGTGCAGACCATTTTCTGCCAGACTCTAAATCCCACCACTTGCAAGGGTTGACCACTGTCGAGATGGCAAAGAATTAGCAGCAACTCATCACATTTGTTTTTACATTAAAACTGTGATACTTCCACCCAGTTTTATCAGAAGGAATATCTAAACTTTACTCCTCAATGGTAATCATATTCTTGTTTACATGTATTCTAATAATTTTTCACCCATCTTACAATACTTTGACATGCTGATGGAAAATAATTGTTATTCATGGGCTTTAATTTAAAAGAAGCTTGAACAAAATCATAGTAAGAGCTATCTAAATCCAATAAACTGCCATGTCATATATATTTGCAGGCCCATATATTCCATTATAATTGCAAATTATTGCAAATGTCTTCAGGTTATAGAAAGGTATTTTTGTAGGAGGATAAACTGAATTTAAGCTAGGTGCAAACAGAAAGCTAGAACAGTTCTCATTTTGTTCATGGTTTGTTTTTTTAAATAAGTAAAATTCATCTTTCTTTATCAATCAGCAATAATAATTCAGACAGTGAGAGCATAATTCAATTCCTAAAGCATAAAATCCATTTGGAAATCATTGAAACCATTTGACTTCAGCACAGGCCTTGTAGAGGGCTCGGGAGAGGCCCATGGCCTGACAGAGTGGAGGCTGGAGGGCAAGCAGGATGCCTTAAAATATCAAACACAGTGTTAATGCAACTGAATTCCACCGTGCCACTTAGTGCATCTACTTCAGTGGGAAGACCTGCTTAAAATATAATAATTTCTCTGTGGTCTGCAGATTAAAAGCCCATTAAAAATGAATTGGTGATTTCCTATTGACCTGAACAGGCATTGAATTAACCTCATAAAAGTCAGTGCTGGGCCATATTTGCTGGGCCGTATTCTGATGTAGTTTCTTAGATTTGTTGGCAGAATATAGCCACTTGTCTACGTTGCAAGAAACCTTTTTTTCAGCTGAATAACAACTGAACAGTTTTTTAAATAACGGGTCCACACACATGAGAGCAGAGGGCTACAAAAACATGGCTACCATATTAGATGATCAATTTTCAGTTACACGGATTAATGAACCAAACATGTTGGCCAAATTTGGGTATTTTCACATCCCTCTCTGTGTAAGAATTTCAAGGCTGGAAAGAGCAGCTAGTTCACTTTGTCAGATTTTAGCTTTCACATATATAATGAGAAAAGTAAAAAGTCATTTTTTTTGACAGAGACTTTTCTCCAATTGTCTTACTTTATCTCCTTATATTACCTTGCATTTGTTTTGCAGGGGAAAAAAATCATTAAATATTAACCATATAAACTAATATAAGTCATAATAAATAAATGACCATAAACACCAAAAAGTAATTTTTTCATGAAAAAAAATAATTTGTAAGAGCCAGGCTGTGAAAAATACATGTTATAATCTTTCAGAATTTTTACTCCAGTGCAATTATTTGCAAGTATTATTTATTCTTAAAAGTTGAAAACATATACATTAAGCAAGGAAACTCATAATTCAGCTCATATTTCATTATTTCAAGCCATTTCTTTATCCAATTTTGAATTCATTGATTTGATGAATGAGTTTCATTTTGTGATGTTTCATAATCTCAGCTCAGAATCCTAGATGAATTGCAAGCCAATTCATGCACATGCCTGAAAATAACTAAAGTGCAATGTCTTTAAGAGAGAATAGCAAAAAGAAAACAGCATCTGAGTGATTTAATGTTAATGAAAACAAATCACAAAGCCTCCAGGAAAATCATACCTTGCTCACTGTTAGTCATCTGTGACTTTAGGACTGGAGAAATATTGTATTGCTTGGTAGCATTGACAGTGATCCACTTGTCAGATACAATAGCAGATCTTTGAGGAGAAAATGAGGAAGACACTGTCCTAAAGAAATATGGTAATTTCTCTGTAAGAAAAATTTAATTTTAATCTTCTTTCATTCTAATCAAATAAAAAATTTGGAATTGTTTATTGTGTGGCAACTGAGAAATAACTCTTCTAAACATTTAAACTTACTTTGTTCTCATGTTTAATGCTATGAGATAAAATTACAGCCAATCTATGCTCATTTCATATTTCATCTTTTTGAAATTTATTAGGTATGTGAGCTAAATTACTTTTGTAGGGAAAAGCAATTAAACCGGCTAGTTACTCATGATATAAAAGCACATTCATTGATCTACTGGGTTTCCTTCCTTCTGTACTTTCTAGTAAACCCAGCTATTTTCCAGCATTGCCAGTACTGCCAGCCTGAAAGCTTGTTGCTACTGAATGATTACCTTCTTTTTTTATCAGCCTTTTCCCCATTATAAAGTTATCTGGGGATCTCCTTTTCTCTTTGCCTCATTAAACATTTCTTTCTTCAAGAATACAATTAAATATTTATTAAAAATAATGTGCTCTTTTCTTATCTCCCACAAAGAAGACTCTTTCATTCGTTCTTTCTGAAATGAAAAGGACAGTATACAACACAGTGGAAATTAAGCAATTATTGTAGTAACTCATGTCATTCTGTGTCACAGAGGTTTGACCTACAGGGCCCAGTTGATCTTTTCCTCTGGTTTGTGTCTGTAGTGAGTCTAAGTGCTATGACCACATGGCTGAGAAGCATCAAATAGAAAACATGACTGAAAACAAAACCAGCCTTTTGGTATTCTATTCTCCTGAGATACATAAGCTGTTATTTTTTCATTGTACTCTCAGAGATCACAAAAACTCTAGTGAAAAGGGATTTCCCTTTTCTCCCCTCTTCTCTCCTCTATTCTCCTTATATTAATACTTTACTGAAACATCAAATTGAAAATTCAACATAGAATATCCCATAGAAAAAAAATTAATTCTACTACTTGAATTTTGGTAAAATTCAAATTTGGAGACAGTTTCAGAGTGATAGATGAGAGAAACATGGGGAAACCAGGCAGTGTCAGGAAAAGAGAAGTGGCTTTCTTGCTCAGAATCACAGCATGAGGACAAGGATTACCCAATCACACCTATTTCCAGGGAAACACCACCATCAACAGAGCAGGGAAAAACACCAGTTATTTTCACTCCAGCTTTGTTTCCACATAGTCAATATGTTTTTCTTCAAAAATCTAGTGGCACAGTTCAAAAGCTTCTTAAACAAGAGACAAATGCTCTTCAACAAAAGCAGCTTTTAGCTAAAACAGACAACACGTTGAGAAGAGAAAGTAATAGTCCCTGTTTCTTCAAGCAATCTAAGGAACAATTAAAGAACCTTTGCCTCATGAAATTAAGACATGACTCTTTCCCATTTTATATGCAGTGCTTCATCTATCATAACCAGGCATTACCTTTCCAGTCATATGAGGTGAAAAAGAAATGTAAAAAGTTACACAATAAGTCAAATACGCAATCATAGAGTCACTGCATCATAGAATGGTTTGGGTTGGAAGTGACTTTTAAAAGTTCAACTACTCCAACTCATCCAACTTCCTTGCAAACTCTTTAAAGTGTAATAAGTATCAGCATTTTTAATTGGGTAAAGGAAAAATAGACAGTGTTCTACCCTGCCAAGTCTCCCTGGCTATGCATGTTAACATTAAATCCTCTAAATCAGAGGAGCTTATTACTCTACTATTGAGCCCACTTGCCTCACAATGTACTACATAAAGTCTGAAATAATTTGCATTATTAAGCTGCAGATTGACAGAAGCTTGTTGATGTGGGGCACAGTGGATTAGTAGGTAACTTTAAAAAATCATTAAATGGCAATAAAAAGCTTTCCAGGTGAAATATCTTTGCTTCATTCTTCTAATGGAAGATGAAAACTGAAATATCTGTTTCAGTTGTGGTATGCAAAAAAAAGCAAAGGTCTCCAGAGTGCTAGTCTATTGTCTGCCTTATCCAGGAGAAGACTTTTTTTCATTACTCTGTCCTCAGAACCCCTTTTACATGAGCTTAAGATGCATTTTCTTTAATTTCAGTTTTCAGTTAACATACATTGAAGTGTTCTTCACAAAAGTTCCAATGAGCCCCATTAGATGGTTCTACAGAAAAAAAACCCCAAGTGTTTGCAGCATATACCACTGCTAACTGTTCCTTCTGACTCTGGTGTCTCACAGCATGACGCTCTGGGTATGAGTTGTTTCCCATAACGCTCAATTGGAGTGAAAGCTCTAGCTTAATAGGTTCATGAAAAAGTTAACCATCCATAACATCACAGACAACACTGTGGGTTTTGCAAGCACTTTAACTGCCTTTTTCCTTGCAGAGTCCTTTTCTCAGCTGCAGTTAGGCTGAAAATCCCTGGCAACCTGTAGGTTAGGTGTTATCTCCAATTTAGGTGGAAGAGCACTTGGGTAGATCACCAATGACTTCACTCAGCATGTGTGACATAACAAGCAGGGCTGAATGAACTTCTTCGTGGGAAACAATAGAATTTCATGCTGAATCTTCAGTGGAAATGAGAACTTATTTACACACACATACAGAGTAGGTCTGCACATATTAACACCACACATTCCTGGTTACATTATCTGCTATTATCTTGATTTAGTCAGTAGTAAAAACTATAACTTCCGGAGAGCAATTCCAAGGACATAAATTTGCCTCCTGCTTAGTTCCACTGTTGATAACGATTTATGCTTTCTATTGCTCATCTATACAATGCTGATTAGCCAGACTGCTTTGCCAGCAAAAAGATGGCTGATATGAATATGGACAGCTCAGTCGCATCTTTCCATACACATTGAAGTGCAGAGTCTAGGGGTACCACTGGAATCTTGATGGCCCTGAAAAGGAGTTGAGAGAAAAAACAGATGTGGTCCAAAAGTGGCATTGTGCTATGAACTTTTGCATTAAGGAAAAGAGGACTTGGAAGCTGGATGGAAGATTTTCTAATAAACTCCATCCCATTAATCACCCTTGTCATGCAAAAAAATCAGAGTTTATTCTTTCACCTGGAGAACACCTCCAATGAAATCATTATTTTACATTCACTCTGATTTTTCTGTGCTATGAAGCTCATGACAGCCATGTTGAAACAGGAAAACATTGAACAGACTTCTGGCACGATAAGGAAATGTTTTGCAAAGGACGTGTAAAATAAAGGATGAATAACTGGATAAACGACACGTTAAAGATCATTACTCAGTAGAGTTCCTGCCCTTGTCTGGGGGTCAATCACTGCCATTAGAAATGCACTGGAGTGCTGTCCTTTGCCAGTAAGGACAAGCAAGTCTGGCAGCTGAGTATCAAGTTTCTACCTTTCAGTAGCTATTAGTCATCTGTCAGACGATAGAAAATGTTTGGAGCATTGTCTCAAACTCTCCTCATCAAGATCCTCATCAATCTATCTTCAAAATAGGAATAATAAAAAATAATAGGCTCCCATTCAATATCAATAATGTTCATTATGATATCAGAGACTCCAAATCAAAACTAAATGGTTTAGTTAAATTATTTTCAATACTATTAGAGTGATTATGTATGCTTAGAAACCATTGCCATTGTTCTTATTTTGAATTTCATTCCTAATTTTTCCATGGGTATAATTATTTTAGGTCACAGTGATTCCAGATGTCAAGCACCTCTGTACAAAAACACACCAGTTAAAAAAAAAAATAAAAAGACCAGTAGAATTATGAAGCCTTTTCTATGCTTTATATTCCTGTATTCATGCTCCACTATCCCCCTGCTAAGCTTGTGTTTCCAAGCTCTGGAGAGCAAGAAAGCAATTGTGAAAAAGTTTTTCTTAGCTCTGAATAGCCAACTGCTGCACTTTTGAATGCACCAACTAGTCTCTTTCTTTCATGATATTCATCAAAAAGTAGGATTAAGCAAAATGAATACATTAATGAAATGAGATCATTTGTCTCCCTTTCATTAATAATTCAAAAAGAGGAAAAATGGACAAGTTTCCCCCTATGCCAAGACTTAACAACATACTATTCTCCAACCACTATCATATTCTATAAGAGAGAAGTGAACTTCACCTTCTGATGAATAACCAGAGATTGCAAGATGAGTCAAAGGCTGGGATTTTATCACAGCTACTACAGGAGATGCAGCGAAAGTAATTGCTCTTGAGTCAGCTATGATAGTTACGCTGGTAGCTATAGAGCAAGAATATCTCCAAGAGAAAAAAAAAATCTCTTGAGGACATCTGTTTACTGAAGCTCACCCAAGTATGTACCAAATGTACTTACTTGAATTTGAAAAGAAATTGAAGATATCTGTATTGCTGCCACTTTTTAGATGAGAAGGAAAGGCTCCTGAGCACTGCTCATTATTGATAGATGTGATTTTTATTTATTGTAACAAGAATAATTAAATGTATTACTTATAAATTCAGGAGGATGTTATTCAGAAGTTGCTTACAGGAATTCTACCTATAGGTCAAATTATCCTCTGGTGTATTTCTATTAATTTCAGTGGAATTATAACAAGTTTGAATCTACCCCATAGATTTCTGGAGATGCAGTTTAACCTTGGTTTCTGAATTTTTAAGGTATTGTAGGTCAGTCATTTCAGAGTTGAAATATATGACAGTGGTACAAAGTTGATTTCATTAGATAAATATCTGAATCAAATATCCTATAAGGTCTCCTATAATCAACATCAAAGGACTCCTGATACAAATCTGTTATACCAGAATGACCAGCTGCATTTTACTTGTGCTATTATCCTATATGTTATGGTAAGTCTAAAAGGATGTGGCTGTCTCCATTACCCTCTACCATCCCAAAGCAGCTAAGTACTGCTACATCTGTTTTTCCTCAACATCCAGAAGGTATGCAATGTTTATCCATACTAACAGGGTGACCAGATTGCCTCCATATTAAGCAAGGAACAGAACTGAGTATTCAGGTCGCAACCCTCTACAAGATGTCAAAGAGGAGAATGGCTATGAAAGCTAATATGATCCACCAAGAGCAGAGGAACACTCCATTTCACTGCCATTTCAGGCAGCAGACAGTATGACAGCTAATGAAAGAAAAATCTGATATAATCTTACATATTTTGGGTTATTCATATTATCTAGTGCAGCACAAAGTTAACTGAAAGCATGAAAGAAGACGTGCTAAAACACATTATGTATTCTGGATATTCTAAACAAATTTTCATTCATCTATTGTCCTTAACATGACCTGCATGTACGTTAACCAAATAAAAACAAGGCATCCCTCACAGAAGAGTGCAGCAAAACAACAAACAGGCATCTGGGACTCTGTACCTGATCTCTGCAGCACAACCAAGATGCACTGAAGCTGACAGACCAGACCTCCATCTGAACCACCAAGGCCAGGCAGAGAGCAGTGCTGAGAGTCAGGAGAGGAGGCACAGAAACAGACTGCAGAGGCAGTTGGTGACACCTGCCAGCTCGCCAACCTGCAATAAGACATTGTAGGACAGCTTCAGTCTCAAGGGTATCCATGAACATACATCTCCGTGCCTCTACTCTGTTCAGATTAAATATTATCTCTCATTTTTCCCTTAAATATGATGTTTTTTCTTTCTGTACTTAAGAAGTTATTGCTGATGTCATGAACTAGACTAGAACACGGAGTAAGAGTTAATGACTAGCATAATTAGGCCTTACATATGAATGTTAAAACACTAGAACACTGGTTACAGTTAAGGTCAAATTTCATAAAAGTATTTTAGAAAATATAATGAAGGGAAGACATTTTGACAGTGTCAAGATATTGTGTTTCATCATGCTGAAAATTACATGCGGAAATTCAGTGTTGAACACTCTTGTCGTTCCATGAAAGTTCCTAAGGGACAGAACAAAAAATACAGTTCAGGCTAAACTAAAACCTTTCAGAGTGACCAGCTACTGCTCTTCTTTCACTCGACTCTCTTTCAGTACACCGTAAACAATATTTTGTATGCTATTTGAAATAGAGCTCATCTTCATTCAGATCTATACAGGAACCTGTCTGTCTGTGCAGATGGATCCTTCTCTGTTCTGTTTTACAGTATTTGCAGTGTATCACAATGGTAGATGTGATGCACTTGAGCAGTAGGCTAAGAAAGATAAACTTTTATTTTAAGTCTGTTATTACACAATGAGTTTCAGTTTTGAGGTTAAATCACAATTTTAAATCATGAGTAGAGGGGAATGGCTTAAGTAACACCAGCTCTGTAAAAGGAGGAAGGAATGTTAAAAAGCTAGAAAATCGTATTTTAGGTCAACTGAAAATATTTAATTTAGGCATGAAAGAGAAATATTGCTTTCATTTCTCTGTTATGTAACTTATTTCCCCACCCTCATCTTTTAAGGGAGATGACTTCAATCAAATTTTACATGAAAGATGCAATTTCTAATGAAAAAAAAAAGTCAAAACACTGTAATTGACACAGAGCTGGAAGGGTAAATATTTATATTTCAACTGTAAATAATAGCCTGTTCTCATTCCTTTCCTTCAAACAAAATGAATTTTTTCTGATTCAGGACTGCAGGAAAATAGAAATGCTGAAAGAGGGTAATTCCCTCAAAAATTCAGAGAACTTCTGGCCTCCTTTTCCTACAGCTCACATATGTCATGGCACTTACTTCCTATACTCCCGGTTTGACTACTGAAAATTATTTACTATATGTACAGGTTTTCCTTTCTTTGAAAAAATCACACATTTATTCTCTTTGGGAGGGAGAACTGAGCAGCAAAAAATGCAGCTGCAAAATGGTCTCCATGTAAATCTGAAGACAGAGTGAAGAATGGAGGCCCCTTACCTCTAAACCTTGGAGTAGCTATGTGAAGAAGCTGCCCAGTATGCTGCTTGCTCATTCTCCTTCTTCACATTACAGAACTCAGAGCAGACTCATGCTACCATTGTGCCTCATTATTTAATTTAGGTTCATTTAGGTTTTTCAGGTTCATTTCCACAGTTAGCTCCAATTTTGCCTCACATTCTTGTTTTCAAAAATACAGGTAGTACTTGACAGCAAAATATTCAATGTTCCTTCTTTATTGTTAGCATTGTTTATGCATCGGGGTCAAATCTCCAAGCCAGAAGAAAGGAATTGAATTTCAATTTTTCAAGAAATATTTCCCCTGTAGTAACATTTAATTTCTTGACTGGGCCTGTAAGCCTTTGCTCTCCTGGCTTGAAGAGTTCCTCTGGGATTCTACGTGACTGGGTGATGCAAAAATTGTTCAGTTGCCTCATTCTTGCTGGAAGAAATGCAACCTATGTTTCCAGCCACCTTTTATTTCTGTGAATTTGGTACACTTTTAACTTTTCAGTCCCTTTACACCCTGCTGTTACTGCTTCTAAGATTAACAGTGCTCTGAAATGTGATTTGGGTTATAACTACTGCACTAGATGCCCAAGTATAGCAAAGTAGCTTCCAGCATATCTTCTGGGAATAATGTATATATTGCTGTAGAACAGTTAACACCCCCCCACCTTTCCCATAATCTCAGCATATCTCAGATCCTCTCAGATCCTGCTAGACCAAAACAGAAAGGATTTTTCACTGTAGACCTCACACTGCCAATGCAGAAACACGCTGGAAGACCTGCACTACCACAACAGTTATCTACATTTTTTGCTTTTTTTTTGGGGAGAGACCCTTACTGTAGATTTAAGACAGCTTGAAAACTATAACTCCCACAGCATGAAGCTGACATTAAACTTTTTCATGCAGTATAGGCAATTCATTAGAATGGTAAGAAAACAAGGCTTTGCTGTCTTTTAATGTGAGTCACTCTTCAATACACAATTACTTTATTTTCCCCTTACATTTTCATCCATGGTGAGAAAATGTTACTGTAAAATTGAATTTTCTGTCTTAGCTGTCACCGCTAGCAAGAGAGAGTATTGTAGGCAAACACAGGATTGCTTTTCACCTCTTCAAAAATATTCCTATCTGTAGGACATTAATCTCTTTATGACTGCAATTAAAAAGTTGTCCAACAGCATACAGATGTCAGCACACAAAATAGTCCTAAAAGATGCTATAATGCTATAATGACAATGGATTTAGCTGAGGTATTCCTCAGCTGTTCCTTTATGAGAGAATTTATATAGTTTATACAATTCGAGATTAAGAATTTTACAGAATAATTTTGCCACATGGCTTATTCTCACTGAAATTATGGATTCATAGTTTAGTTACTCTATCTTTGTCATTTACACCACTTAGAATTCAGACAATTCCCATTGTCGAACTTTGCTTTCAGGTGTTTATCTTTGCCACATCTTAGTATTCAAAATGGTTATCTTCTTTTAGATTAAAAATTTATGAAAAGTTTTAACTGAGATCACTTAGCCATTTTTGAGGAAAGTGATGAAAAAAGTCTTTCAAGATTTTACCTTCAATAATTCTCCAGTCCCTTCCTCAGTTTCCCAATGAATTAATTTTCTTCTATCACTAGATAACCTTCAGTCTTTTATTCCACATGCAATGTCCTCTATGTCTCTGTGAAGGAAGAGAAAGGAAATATAAGTGTAAATGTTAAAGATGAGGTGTCACAGGAAAGGTGATACCACAAAAAAAAAAAGAGTGGTTAGGATAAAAATAAGACACACACACATTTTAACTCTCTGTTTTATAATGTAAATACTAACAATGAAGAGAAGTTAGTAAAGCCATGTGGTTTTTAAAGTTATGTATTCTTTTGGGGAATTAAGAAGTATGTCAGGGATCTCACTCATTTCTGTTCTACCCTCCTAGACATTTCTTTCCCATCACAACTGAGAAGATCACATACTGTCATATCTTTCATTGCTGACTTTGAAAGGACTCTACCTTTAAAAGGACTCAGTTTTATCCTGATATTTATGAGGTACAAATTTACTTAAAGTTCCTAAATTATTTACCTCTATATTTTTATATTATATATATATTATATATATATATTATATATATATATAAAATATATATATATATTATTTATATATTAAATTATTTACCTCTATTATTTACCTCTATAAATTCTTAAAGCCAAATAAAATATAAAGCCAAACTCACAATATAAAATTAGTTACTCCAAACAAGTGTTAAATGTTACTTGGAAAAAGAAATATTTTTCTTATTTCAGGTGTTTGTTTATATTTCCAGAAACTGTTTCTTTTGGATTTTCTTATGCATTACCATTACTTTAATACTTGCATGCCTCAGTTGTATATGGATTTAATTATACTCAAAATTACTCAAAACATTTGTAGATATTTGTGAATATAAATATATGTGAATATGTATAAAACTCAAAAAACTGGTAGGTGAAGGGAGGTAAAATGTTCCTCCTTGGCTATATAAGTTTTATTCATAGCGCATCCTTGCTCTGGCTCAGATTATTTTGCACTAATCAACTCTAAGCATTTAAAAAACATTAGTCTTGGTCTTTAAGTCTTGGAGTCCTTTTGCACTCTGCACCTTCACTATAAATTTAGTTCTAGGTAACAAATTTTGCATAAAGTTCCCTCAACAATTAACATCAGAGGTTGCTGCATAGAACTAGAGAGAAAAAAATGCACTGAAATCCTTAGAAAATATTTGCTGTGAAGATTAAAACAGACTTTTCCCTATTGCATACTTTTTGGCTTTTCTCAGCAACTTGGACAGCTTTTAAGGTGGAGAGTAAATTCGTATTTGGATTAAACTAAAGGCAGATTCATTATTTCCTTTACATTTCCCTATGCTTCAAGCTAGGTGTAAACTTTATCTAGGCATTTGATAATAACTGGGCATATCTCTTCAGTAGCATGAATTAACTTATGGGTACCAAAACTCTTTGCCTTGGGGTTCTTGTGCATATGTCCCCATAGGCCATGATCAGTCAGCACTCTAATATGCACAATCACAACAAGTCTTTTCCTTTCTAAATTATTTGGATTACCTAACTGGTACAAGTTTTCTCATGGCTCTGTTTATCTGCATTTCTTCTGGTTTGCAAGGATTCTTTTGCATATCTGCCAGGCCATCCGTGCAAGAACACGCTTCCCATTCTTTATTTACACCACTGCCTACAGACCTAGGGTCAGGTCCCAGGTGCCAATATCACCAGCTGTCTGCTAATTCACATCAGCTAAGTTTCAGTCATCTAATTTTCATTTGTTTTCAAAAACACAAAAGAACTTGGTTTTGGAAGAGGAGGTTGTTTGCAATAAGAAAAAAACATTCTTTTTGATTGCTCACTGTTTTGGAAGAGTCTTGCTTGATATGTGCAATAAGTATTCCCCAAGTAGCCATAACCCCAGGGTATACACATTAGAGAGAAGAGGAAAAGCAGCATGACTTACAACTCCTACATAAGCTGTAACTTACTCTCATGCTTTTCCTGACCCACGAACTAATTTTCATCTCCTAGTTCGAAGGAAGAAGGTTAACACAGGCCTCACTTTCCCCCCACCCAGAGATGTAGCATCTCTTGTCAGTAGGGCTACTGGCAACTTATTGCTCATGGTTGTGAAAGAAAACAGGATGATTTTTTTAAAAAAAAAAAACAAACAACCACATAAAACCCTCTACTGTCTAGTACGTTTCAGCTACTAATTTTCACAAACAAATGGTACCTGGACTAAGACCAGAAATTAAATCTATTTACTTGCTCTGAAACTGACTCCTTATCACCAGCTGATGAGGTTTACTTGCCTCTGAAGTTTTACACACAGGTGAGTAAAGCAAGACATTTCTTAAATGCATGAAGCTAAAGCTCAAGAAGCAGTGAGCAGCATGAGTAATAAAAACTAATCTATATCTTAAACATATGCCAGATTTCTCAACGAGACTGTTTTCTCTGATAATACTAAATGGTTTCACTTACCTGTGATCTCTGCCCTTATTTCATTAGGAGTTCTGCCTGAATCTCATATGAGAAAAATATGTTACAGTAAGAAGGTATAAAGGCAAGAAGGGCAAGGGAAGAAGATATTTGATCACAAGTAGAAGTGAAGTGAGAGTCTCCTGACTCTCATTATCCAGAGGATTAACTCAAGGGGAAACATCCATGACGGGCTTGAGTTAAAGTTGACTGGGCACTTTAAGGTACTTACTCACAATCAGATCACAAGACCAGGAGCCAAAAGATTTGAACTGTATCAAAGCTAAACCTGAAATTTCAGTCCTGGGAGACATTCTGATATTTTAACTTTTGCTTCTGTTCTGCGCAGAAAGGAAAACTTTCCATTGTAAAACTATTTGCTGGCAAATTAACTGCCCATTCTTGTTAGACTAAAATGCTGTCTGATATTGGCTAAACCATTTGCCTTGATAACGCAAAACACTACAGGCTGTCCTTAAGTTTCACAGATGCATATTAAAAATTTACTGTGTCTCAGAGGCCCTAAAAAACCAACATTGCTAACAGTAACACTTACTTTCCTAAAGAAAGAATTAAAAAATATAACCAGTTGTTGAAAAAAAAAAGAGATAAGTTCAATATTTCTATATTTAATGGTAATAAATATATAACAGAATTGTAACAGAGGACTGTAAAATAACACTTAAACCCAGAGCAGACTCAGGTTTGTAGTACATCTGCTATAAGTCAATGAGGAAACCAAAGGCCAAATGACAGGACGTTCTCACTATAAGGATTTGAGGCCTTAGATAAAATGTCTCAGAAACAGTAGCAAAACCTTGAAGAAAGCTGCAGAAATTTCCCTGGATGTTCCTGTGGCTAAGCAAGCCAGGTAAGATACTAAACCGAAGATACTAAGCCAGAGAAGATAATAAAATTCCAGCTTTTGAAGAATAAAAACAACAAATCTTTTTCTCTCTGCAGATAGGGCTCTGAGAAATAGATCTGCCAGAGTCCCTCAGAGCTCCAGCAGCTACCACCTAATGCCTCAGGCAGTAAGGATGAAGCAGAGCAGCTAGACCTGGAGGAGAAAGAGGATGAGATGTATTTACGAAGAAATAAGGAAGAAAGGAGGAAAGTAGCTCAGGTATTACAAACAATAACAAACATAGTTTTAAAATGCTTTCATTGCAAAGCTTTCAAAAAGGGTGAAGTTTAAAGCCTTGAAGTTTAAAAGTCTTAAAGTACTTTTGGTTAATTTTCCTCTCTCCCTTTCTTTTTTCATGCCTTTTGTTTAATTAGCTGATTTAAAAGGCAATGGGGGAGGAAGAAAAATGAAAACCAGGATGAAATGTGTTTCATTTTCATATTTTGTTGTAAAGACAGAGCGTACTGTTCTTTTGTTCTTATTACTGAAGGTGTGAAAAGGAAAAAGCCTTTTCCATCCTCAGACAGCTGTGCAGCCTGTTTTGTCAAGGGCCAGGAGGAGAGTCATCAGTGTGGGAAATGAATGAAATCAAAATCAGGTCAGGAAAAATGCATAAACATAATTGGATGCTTCAGGAATCGAGATCACCAGGGGAGGGATGCCAACACACTTCAAGAAAGCAGACAGTACTGTGACACAGGAGAGGAGATGATGTCTTCCCTCGGGTCTCAGAAAAGCAGCTAAAAAGATAATAGGGAGGAATTAAGGAAAACCAAAGTCAGAGAAGGGCAAAAAGAAACTAGACTGAATCAGGAAAAGAAGCAAATGGATCAGGAATGTGGGATGCTAGCTAGGGAAAGAAGACCACCAGGGAAATAAAAAAAAAATATTTGGTGGTGTTTCCAGCAGAAAAGAAACAAAAGAAAGTTAAGCCAAAGAACAGAAAAAGTGATAGACCCAAGGAGTGCTATGAGTAGTGGAGAGTAGCACAGCACTGCAAGACAGTCAGGCGAACATGGCGGTAGGTGTCAGAAAGGAGTCAGACAAGAGCCAGAGTCAGCACAAGAGAGGTGACAGGAGCCCATGGGAGAGGAGATACGTGAAATCAGGCTTAGACATACCTTGAAATCCAAAAGCTCTTGCATCAGATCAATCCTAGTGTTGAAATTCTACTGTCAAAACATAGCTACAAGTACAGCTAAGCTACAAGCCACAGAGGTTGTAAACAGTCACAGAATCACAGAATGACAGGTATTGGAAGGGATCTCCGGAGATCATCTAATCCAACCCTCCTGACAGAGCAAGTTCACCTAGAGCAGGTTGTACAGGAACCTGTCCAGGTGGGTTTTGAATGTCTCCAGAGATGGAGATTGCACCACCTCTCTGGGCAGTCTGTTCCAGTGCTCTGCCACCCTCAAAGCAAAAACGTTCCTCCTCATGTTTAGATGGAACTTCCTATGTTTAAGTTTGTGACAGTTAACTCTTGTCCAGTCACTGGGCATCACTTTAAAAAAAGACTGGTCCCATCCCCCTGATACCCGCCCTTTAAGTATTTATAAGCATTGATAAACTCATCCACTGACCCATTTTTCAGCTTGAAATATATATATATATATATATAACCTGAACTCAACAAAATTGCTCAACACAGGAAAAATAGGCTGAATGATTTAACCCCTATAAATGACAACACTGTGCATAGATTGGCTGCACAATCAACAACTGCATCTAGACATTTAGCATGCTAAGTAATAATTCTCCTGCATCAGTCAATTAAAGTATCTCTAAGTTCACATTCACATAACACACACTAACTGTACCCAAGGAACCATTAAAACGTATCACATTAATATTCAACAGTCTTTGTCATTGTCATTGTCACCCAAAGGGCCTCATAGGGCCTGTTACAGAATCACGGAATTACAGAATCCTGTATCCAAAATCTGTGAGATTAAACAGTTATTTAATAGGCTCCAACATGAGAGAGCAGGTACTGCCCATAATGTCAGTCATCCATGGGTAATGAAAGAAACTAATACGCTTCCAGTGGGAACGACAAGCCATATTCAAACTGATGGCAGCAGCACAATCGTTCTACCAGTGCCTTTCATAGACTGTAATGGGCACAGACTTCCCTAGTATAGTCTAAATTACTGATAATAACTGATTACATTATACTTTAAAATTGCAGAATAGTCACAAAAAGGAAAAAAAGATAACCAACAAAAAACAGATTCTCAGAATAATGGAGAACTTAACAGGAACCATCAAAAAGGAAAATTCCTAATTAAGGTAGCCTTCTGCTGTAATTTTGTGGAATACATGATGGTGGAAGAGATCATGCTGTATAATTTTCCCCAATACACATTCACTTTCATTCAGAAGCTGTTTAACTCACAATACTGGCTTCTGAATGTCTCCTGTGTTTGCCCCTGAAAGGAGATGCTATTTTGGAGGACATGGGAAATGGTAGAAATGCAAAGCACTTGACAATAAGTTTGAATCCTTCTGGTTTTACTATTAACAATTTGGCTATCTCTGCAGTTCCTGTGACTATATATATATATATGTGTGTATATACACACATATATATCTCCTCTTATTACTGCAAAAAGAAACTGCACCACCTCATATTGCTGGAGGTACAGGATTCTTCTGAACCACATTCAGAAATTTCAGAGAGTGGTTTTAAAAGATAAGAGAAAGACGAGAAAAGAAGGAAAAAGCCCTTTTCCCCAACAAGACTTGACCTAGATGAAATTCATAATAAGAATTACAATGCAGACCTAAACCAGCACTGGTATAACTGATCTCAGTCCACTCAAGTAACTTCACTACTAGTGGTATTATAGAAATTGTTGCAGTGCAATGACCCTTCTCTGGCAAAAGCAGGACAACTTATAAAAGATCAATTTTAAACTAGTCTGCAGAGTGAAAAGCATGTTTCTAGAGCTCTCTTTGCTTATGAGCTAACTGTTTCAATATTATCTTCGTTTTTTGCCAAAGTGGCTTTGGTGTACTCTGGTTAAGGTCTGCTAGCAGAGCCACATGAGCAACCCAATACAGCATAGAAAGAAGTAGTCCTGACCAAAAGTGCTTTCGCTGACAATGACTCACACTAATCAAGTGAGCTAAAGCTACTATCTTGCGAAAAAAATAGTCGAATCACAGTAAAGGAAACTTTGGGTATCGTGTCACTTACATTGTTACAGCAGGCAGAGATGCTAGAGTGGAAATAGCCACAGAAATGTAAAGCTACCGGAAGGTGGTTTTGAAGGATTGCAGTTATCTACACTAGAGTTGGTGTCCCTTTCTACCCAGTTTTGTCAGCAAACTATTTCTTCATGACATCTGTAGAGCTGACATTCCAACAGCTTTTTTAAATGTTTGAAAGATGCACTTTGGTGCAGGGAAACAGGCATCTACTGAATTTAGAAATTTCAGTCAAATCTTCAAAATATACCAAGGCATATATTTTGAAGTCTCATCACATATGTAGAGGTTTTCTTTTTATTTTTCTTCTGAGCTTTTAGAAATCAAGCTTTCCAATTAGTTTCTACAATTAGAAAATTATTTTGAAAAAAAAAAAATATTCCCCCAAAATCACATCCTTCCAGGGTTCAAATTCCAAGTGTCATGAGACTGCTGATAAAGCAAGAAATGGCAATGTTTAAAAAGGTAAAGCCCACACTTCTCTGCTCTTGAGGTGCTACAGAGATCTAGATAGGTTTTATTTTACTATTTTGTCTTGCCCAGCAAAATCTGTCTGCAAGGACATCTCAATGTATACTGTATACATTTTTCCATTCACTTTTGCATAACTTCCCCAATAAATGTGGTGGGGCTTTTGTGCTTGTTGGTTGGTTTTGGGGTTTTTTTCAGTGCTTTTCTAATTAAAAAGTTAATTTTTCTAATTAGAGTTAAAAAGGAAAAGAAAGTGTCATTGTTCTCTACACTTGAAACTGTTTGCACAGACACTATGCAGCCACAAAGTACCAGAAATGTGTCTGATAACTGAAGAACAGTGGTATTCATTTTCTTTATGTTTTAACCCTCACCCTGTTTTAAGCCTCATCCACCAGTGCTCTGAATTTCCTGAAGCCATTTAATTGAACAGTATCTATAAAGCATGACACAGTCAAGCAGCCAGATTGGACTGTGGCATTATTATTTTTTGTGTGTGTGTGCGTGTTATATCTATATCTATATAGATATAGATATAAGCAGTCTATATCACTTTGTGGGAAAAGCAACCTTTGGGCACTGAGGTTCAGTTTGAACTCCTAATGTGAGCAAAACCACTTGCTTGCTGGGTGATCTGAAATAAAGAATCTTTATGGTATTCGGTGCAGAAATATCAGCTTGGTCAAGCTTCATTCTGCCCTGCCTGGCCTTGCCTTTTGTCACCCCCTCTGTTTCCCAACTAGGATACCCTTCTTCATCTAAGTGAAGCCTTACTATCATCTTCTCTGGAAAGCCCTGAAACCTGTCCATTTGTAAAGAAAACATAAAGGTAATGCAAACCCTCTATAAGTCATTAGGGACATATCAATGCCTATGCAAGGTTCAGTGACAGATTTCCAAGGCTGCAACTGAGCAAAAGCCTGTGAGCTTACAGGGACATGCAGATATATGGAAAGAAAGCTGGAGAGCTGTGTCCCAGTTACTCTGCATTGTGGAAAAATGGCTATGGTACTGCTTTGACTACAGTCTTACTCTGCAGCCATCTTGTATGTCTGTTTTTCCATTATTTAGATACACAACAAGAAAGAACACACTTTTTAAAAGTCTTTCAAATAAAAATGTCTATAGCTGATGTCACAAAGACATCAGAAAAGAACTTTTTAATACATTTTTTGCAGGAAAGATTAACACAGCTCTCTGGGGGATACTTGATAACTCAGACACTCTCTATAACAGCTGAGAGTCATCTAAACTGAATGGGGCATTGGGACTTAAAAAGACTTTATAACCAAAAGAAGCAGCTTTATATTTATATTTTATGTCACTATTTATATAGTGACGTAAAGTATAATCCCACTATAGCAGTCTCCTCTCAGACTCTGAAGACTTCAAAGACTTGACAGCAGAAGAGAAAACAAGACTCAGTTCTCAGCATGCTTCCTCACTCAGCAATGTACCTAGCTATCACACCTCCACTGGGACGCCAGAAGTCAGGAGAAGGTTATCTGCTCAAACGTGACTACTTATTTTTCTTCAGAAGCATTGCTTAACCTTTATTTTCTGCAAAATGTCTTAAAACTAACACTTCAGGTCTATCACCACACAAAAACCTGACAGACAGTAGCAGCAAGTCTGACTGTACTAGCTAGAGGCACAAAAGTGAATGTATAATTATCATTTCTTTCATGCTGTGAGCAAGGGTTACTTCTTTTGAACTTAAGGTCTCAGTTCAAGTCCTTACCAGGGAATCCAGCCTTATATGTTGTTGAGGTTCATGCACAGCCAGATCACAGAGCTGTCACTGCTTTAAAGTCTAACACTTTTCAATACTCCCCACAGAACAAGATCTACAGCTATGCCAGCATGGTTGTCTGAATAACAGGAACGGGAGAAGCAGAGACAAAGATAAAAGAAATACTTTCCCATGCACTGAAAACTGAAGAGCTTTCAGACTTTGGGTTCTTCATAAGGTCCTTGATAACACCAACAGCTCCAACAGAGAAGACTTCACTGTGACCAGCTGACAATACAGATATAACCTCACGTGAAAGGATGCAAAAAGATAAATATATGTTTTTGCACACATATCCCAAGAATTGTGCAAATGTTCTTATTTTGCTTCCTCATTATTTCCATGGGGGAAAATAAAAAGAAGAAAAAAAGAAGACAGACAGAAGAGAAAAGGAAGAGGTCAGTCAGAACTGACTAGATACTCTTGCCTATGTTTTCCTAATAAAAATTCCAAAACCTGGAAGATTGACTTTTAAACATTTTTGTTCTCTCTTCTCCATATTAAAAACTCAGAAATGAGGAAAAAAGAAGGGAAAAAAGGTAAGCAGAGCTAGAGTAAAAGGAGTGGAGAGACAATGGAATTGATGGAAGAAAAACCAGAAGATCTGAATAATTCTCTATGTCATGGCTACCAATTTACGTGACTAGATCACGTAGGAACAAGTTATCTATCACCTATTACAAAGTGACATTTTAATAATCAAAATTTCTTCAATGGTAAATTTTGATCACTAGACAATTACACTTGCAAACCTCTGTAAGGTTATTTAAGACAAATAGCTAAAAATGCTTCTGACAAACAAAAGATGTCAGCTCTCCCACACAAGTCCTATGCAAATGTCCTGAAGCTCAGTAACCCTTAAGCATCAAACACGAGCTTTGGGTGTTAGCATTTCTCACAAATGACAGGTTCGCTTTCTGTGTCTTTTGTCTTCTCTAGGATTCAAATGGGCTGCTGGTAACTGTTTCTTATCTTTTGTTTCCACATAGAATTTACATTTGAATCCCTGAGGGAAAAACCTACTGTCTTATTAGAGTGCATTTATACAGTATGCATATGTGAGGGCTATAGCTGTGTCTGGGATTTATGTAATAGTAAAATAACCAAAGTTTTGCTAAAACTGTAGGGTAAGTGCTGCCCATGTAATTAGCCGGTTGTCTTGGTCAGTGTGTCCTAAAAACTGCAGACATGTTAAAGTACTGACATGTTTTCCTTCTAGGCTACAAACAGTTTTACTTCTTATAGGAAAAGGTGCAACAAGTAAGGATGAGCACTCAGATCTGGCTGCAAATGAGGTAAGTTCAGAGCATGCACTCAAACCTGGGAACCAGAGAACATCCCCAATTCCCACAGCACAAGCACACCTGCACTGAACAAAAATTCAGTTTCTAGGCTACTTTATATTTGAATTGCCTCAGACATTATCATGTGCTGGGCAAGGATACACCCTGGAGAGGTGAGGAATACCACAGGGGCAGCAACTCACCCTGTGAATGCCCTTGAGCTGGGGCTTAGAGAGAGTTCAGACTAGTTCAGATAACCTGCTGTCCCTGTACTAAATGAGGACTCCAGGCACAGATTCACTGGGATGTGGGGAAGGAGGATTAGGGATTTCCTTCTTTCCATCATTTCTTCTAGCACAGATGATCAGGACCTGTGCTCCCAACAAAACCTTGCAGCCTCTTGAACAGGAGCAGCCCTGTTACTGCTCAAGGGGAGCAAAACAAGAGGGCTGATGGATTTAAAGAGAAGGAGGACAGGGACTAAATCTCTTTTCATTGCCAAGACTCTTGGCAATGGGATCCCTAAATAAGAACTTACCAGGACAGCCTGGCTCCTACCAGGGCTCAGATGCAGAGGTATGATTATGGGAAATGCCGCTGCCATGTCTGGGTTTCTGTGGCCTGTCTTTCCCTGTCACACTACCCATGTACTGACTGGGGAGACTCAGGCCTCCCAGTCCCACTGGAGTCCTTCTGCTCCCGCACAGTGCTCCTACAATTCAGGACATTACATGGAGGGATGCAGCATGACCCTCTTGCTACTCTACACTCAGTGCGACAGCACACCCATTAATCAAAGGTGAACCTTGCCAAAAAACGTCTCTGCCCATCTGCTTCTAAGACACAATAGAGCAACAGAAGAATGTTTAAATCTGCATGAAAAAGACAATTATTTTCATTCCTTTTTTTTTTCTTAAATCAGAGGAGAATTTGTGGCACAATTTTGAACCTCAGCTTTGATAAAACAGAAAAAGGATGACTAGGCTTTTTGCCTGAGTACTAAATAATTGTTACTGCTGCCAAAATATGAGCACAGCAGAATAACAGCACCCACACCAGCTCCCAGTTGAGATTTCTGCCCAATAACAGATGTGTGTGCAAAGATGTAATGAAATGCCTAGCAAAAGAAGCCAATGGTGCAAACGAACTACAATAAAAATAACAAGCAATATCAAAAGAATCATGTCTCACTAAGTGATCTCAGATGGTTGGAGCTTAAGCCGTTTATGGGGCATAAATGGACTTGCCTCAGCAATGAGATTTAAGGGCTTGCTTGTCAACTGATTTGTGGTTCACAGTGCTGCTATTGCCAACACAAGGCAAGCATGACACAAACCTATTGTGACTTCGTGGCATTTTTCAGTTATACAAGGTCTATGATTCTATGATCAAAAATCTGACCCAGGAAAGCTGCCACCACTTCACTTCTGACATGACTGTGCCAAGTTAATTGTTTGTTCTGTCTCTGCTGGTTAATTGCAGAAAGAAGAACAACAGCTTTGTTCTTGAGTGCTCTCTGCCCAGTTGGCATCAAAAGCACATAGGAACACAACAATGTTTGATAATTATCCAAAGAAATCCAAGGAGGGTGGAAAGCAAAATGCTGCTATTGTTACTCATCTTAATTGACAACAGGGAAGGAAAACTGAATGAAATACTCAGAGGAGGAGGACAACAAGGCTGCCACTTTGAAAAAAAAGCAGAAAGCTCCAGATGGTTGTCACGTCACAGAACTGCCTCATCTGTTCATGACACATAGCCTGCTTTAGTGCCAAGCTGTCAGAAACACAGTTTGAAATGGTCAACCAGAATCATAAATGGAGTCCTTGAACATACACAGTGGAGGGTCAAATATGACCTTAACAGTTCCTCTCTTGAGATTGCAGTCTAGTATGTCAAAATATATACATCAAAGTATTTCCAAAAGGACTGGAAAGGGCAAAGTATCATTCAACCCACAGGATATTATACAGCGGAAAACCGACCTTATTAAAAAAATATACATCACTAGCAATTTTCTTTGTGCTTTTATTTGCATACATGTTTGTCTGTCTGTGCTCTGGCCCTTACAGATTTACACCCCACTTACAGCTCTTTTATTTTACCCAGATGTTGTTTTCAGATACTTAGCTGTGACTTTTACACTGTTCTGAGAAGTGCAAGAGAAAGGACCAGAAAATACACCCATATGCATTGACTGAGGACATCTGCAAAGAAAGTACCTACAAAATGATTCATCAATGACATAATGATCTGCACCATTAAGAAAGTATTTCATCATGATCAGGTATCTGGGTGTCTAATCAGCTCTGAGTTGTGTCAGCCACAGCAGGGGTTTTGTCAGGAATAATTACCCGAGGGACTAGCCACAAAATCCAGACTCATTTCAGCCACCAAAGGATAATCACCTCACAGTGAATTTTGTTGACTACTCATGCAGAATAAATCTAAACAAGCATTCCAGTAGCGAAAGGTTCTAAAAATTGTTTCAAAGCTGTGAAGTTTTCTTTCAGTCACCTTTAAAATGATTCTTCTCATATTGAGCAAAGGATGCAAACAAATAACTAAAAATGTGAAACCCTGTTACGTACGTATGGAATTTCCAAATGGCATTTAGGATCTTGAAAGAGTGGCAATTAATATGTTCAGAGAATGAAATCTTTGTTTAATTCCACAATAGTAAAATTTCTGAATAGGCAGGAAAAACCCAAGCATAATATAGCAACATGCCAAGGTAAAATACCCTTAAAAAAAAAGAGGGAATCAGAAGACAGCACATCATCAACTTCAAACATCAAACCGTGCCAGGGGATAGCCCAAGCTGACACTTCCCCACCTGCCTTCCCAGCAAGAGCTTGCACAGGGGTTGTCTGCTCAGCAGTGTCCCCATCTCAGCCATTCACTATGTGTGTTGGCCAAGAAAAAGAGCAACAGTGTGTGTGCTTATAGTTTGGGTGTGATCCTGTTCCCAAGCTTCCGCATGGGTAAAACACACCCAGATGAATATGATCTCAAGAGCTACAGCGTCCAATAACAACAGGTATCATGACTATTACTCTGTTTTCCTCTCATGGAAAGGACTGGATCCTACACACTGCTGAGCAGTCTGGCTGCAATCCAATAAAGCACTGAAAAGAGCACTAAATTTAAGTCTATGGGTAATCTACAGGGGGGTTATTTGCATACTTACAGAAAGTAGGTGATTAAGTTTGATGGAGGTAACACTCATCGGTGATTCTTTTTTTCCCTGCAGACTTGAAAGCATGAAGTTTCCCATTAGTCTGACTAACCCTTTAGCCTAACAGGAATACACAATATGCAGAAAAATATATAAAGTCCTCATGAAAAATCACATACAATATGTAATTTTTCTCAGACCATCTACATGAATTAAATGCATAATCTTCGTTATGGGGAACAAAGGCAGAAAATTATACAGATAGAAGTAATGCCTCTTGCTACCCTCTCCCCATGCTTCAGTTTCAGTTTCAGTTCTGGTTGGCATCTCTGGTACTATAGCAATACAAACTGCAGTACATACAGAAATTTTAAGAATAATAGCTGACATCTGTCAAACTGGAGTGCCTTCATCACATAAACCCAAACAGCTAACACTCAGGGGATAAGTGTTTATAAAAATCTTTTCTACAGAAAAATTACTGTGGGGTCAAGATTCAGAGTTACATGCCACTGCAAAATGGGTATCTGCTCCATGTACTAGGAGAAAAACCAGAGGATATATAGCAGAGAGTAAACCTGCTTCTGCAGGGGATTAACCTGGATGGCCTGACAGGGCATCTGTTTCCATTGGCAATTCTCATTCATTATACTGCTTCATGTGGCTCTCCTGAATCTTGTGCTGAACGTGGAACCTGTAATTTACCTTGGACTTAAGCCCTAGTCTTCAAAAAAGCAAATCCTTTTAAAGAAATTGGCTTATTTTCAAAAGACAGCTCCTTTATAATCCGGGAGTTTTAAAAGGTTCCCTAAACTTGTGGAGGACCAGGGCTGTGCTGTACTGAGCATTTGATACTTTCCTTAGGAGAAGAATTGGTATCTTCTCCAGTCTTGCTTTCTGCAGCGCCTGTGTGACTGTGCATATGCAGGCATGTATCTATGCATGTACAACTGGAAAAATATTTTCAACTTTAAAGGCATTTTAAATGCAAAGGCTTCTATGGCATTGTTACTCACAACTTTATACATCTAGTTCAAAGAATCCATTTTGCTGCAGGAAATAAATTTAATTGAAAAATCAAGAAAAGAGTGAAGAAATAAAGGTGAAATATTAGAAATTCTAGTCTGTGAAGCACATACAGTTTTACTCTGTTACGAAGCATTATTAACATATGGTAGTAACAAATAAAGGTCAGCTAAGTAGGAACAAGGACTTGGTTATTCCTTAGCTGCTGAATTCTTGTACATAATGAAATACATCTACAGATTAAAAGGAACAGTAGCAACTAAAAATTTTTTAGAAGATGAAATATTAACACCTTTCAAAATTTCATGTGTTCTCCCAGATTTCTGACCTCTGCACTTTTAAACCATTCTCCACACAGATAATCTGGAGTGTGTCAGTAAGGTCAGAGTCATGGTTTTTCACAAATCAAGATTTTTACAGTTCCTAGGCTTTGGAAAATCTGCAATACCTTCATCAGATTCCTTCTCTAGCTTTTCCAGCAAACTAATGTTTTGTGGATGGCAGATTGGATCTCTTATCCTCTATTTTGTTCCTTCTTTCCTTTCTCTTAGTAGAAAGTATGTGAGAAAGTATGGAGATTTTATCTCCACTTCACTATGATTTAAATTTTTTTGTTATTCACCTCTTTTTTAACTTTGAGGCCATTAATCTGTCACCTTCTATACCTGATGAGATGGTTTATAAAAGATAGAGTTCTATTGACTATTCCCTTATTGATATTTGGTATGTCTGATTTCTACTGGGTTACAAGACTCTTAAATACTGTTCTGATTTTATAACAAATTCAAAACTTAATCTTTTGATTTTTTTTTATGTCTCCACTGAATAAATGTTAGCTTCAACTAAACCCATGTTAATTTAGAAAATCAATGGGACAAAAGATCAAGTTCATCAGCTGGTTTACCAGTTGCTTAGGAGTTTATTCTGACATTATTTTGTGTACTAGAGTTAAAACTTCATGTCAAAGAAAAAGTACTAAAGGATCAAATTTTAAAAAAGAGTATTTCAGAAAAGCACTCAATTATTTTCAAGACTTATCACTATCGTTATATTTGCCTAATGATTTCCAATTCAACAATTATAACAAACTATTATTGATCCACTACATACAATTTAATACAGAGAAAATATTTGATTATGATGACCTACTGAAGTGCTGATTATTCTGAGTGTGCTTAAGGAAGGTAACTAATAATTTTTGATGCACTTAGTGAATAATCTCCTATCTGACTCAAACAAGCCTAAAGCACACAATTTCATTAACTTAATCTTTCTAACCAGGACAAAGATCTATGTTCTGCTGCAGCAGTTTGTGATTATCTAGCACAGTCTAATGTATGATCGATGACAGTCTAACATAAACATTAGATGATGATAAACCCTCTATGAATTCTCTAAAATACTCAAATATCTTACTGTAGATAAAAGATCCCACATTATGACATGGCTTTTAAAAATTATTTTATTTTGCTGTTCTGTCACCTCATTTACCCTTGACATTGGTGTAAATGTATATAACCTGACCTGATTTCATACTGGTTTCATGTCAGTGTAACCTCACAGAGTCAGATTTACTGCCATCTTGCAGCTGGTTTGCTCTACTTCTGCAATGCAAAACAGCTTTTAATCCTGTTTTGGGAACTACTTTAGCAGGGTTTACAACTGCCTTGCATAAGAAAGCAACACAATTATGCATATCAATGGCACGGGTGGAGAGATTGCTGATGATTCACATCAATGTGAACTGAGAGTCATGTCTTTTATGTTCAAGCACACATAGATAAGGTGATTTGAAATTTTTTGGTCTCTATATGATTTTTAACCACAGTAAAGATTTCTTTCTTTGTTTCTTATTTACACAATATGGATTTCTCTGGCAACAATCAAATGCTGAAATTCTGCACTCTGGGAACTTTAATCAGAGATGCAACATTCAGAAAAATCCTTGCAAATTTTCCCAAAATATCTACAGGTATTGTTTTCTTGTAAGAATGCATAGAGAGCAGATAATTACTTATTTTGTTGAATCTAACCCAAATTCTTAGTCTGGATTGCAATTACAAAACATATTACCTGGTGAGCAGTGACAGCAAAACACATAAACTAAAAATTCTGTTTATAGAGATATCATTTATATGTCTATATAAGTTTTAAATCATTAATTTATTGTTCTTTTTTACTTCTGCTCAACTCTGATTCAACCCTTTTCAAGCTCTCAAATATACTATTCAATTCCTGGTTCAGCTAGGAATAATCAATAGACTTTTCTTTCTGCAGTACAACAAACTATATTTGTAGCATATTTTTGCCTATTCCCCCATAAATTTTCATTTATATCATTGCTTATAATTTTTTCCTAAATATCCCATTTGTAGTAAACTCATATTCAGACAGTTATTTCATATTAAAAGCAATGAAACCCATTTTTTTTTTTGGTTCACCTAGTGCCAACAAGAATGATACAATATTCCTCATTTTTCAGAATCATGACTTTGTCCTTGCACTAACCAATATAGTAAGAAAATCTTTAACTTCACTCCCTAGCCTTAGTTGCTAGCTAAGTTGTTGATTTGAACATTTCTCTGTTGGAAAATCCTAACACGCCCTCTGGATTCCTTTAATTCACATTCTGATAGACTCTGGATCTCAATACCCAGCCTTCAGCCTGGGGATAATGGCAATTAACAGTTAATTCATACGTGCTGGTTTTGCCATGTGTTGCCAAAGATACTTCCTTTTTAAAGTCCTATTGATTTCAAGGGCATGTGCCTCAATTAATTGCTCTCCCAGCTGATGTCACTTTCAGATCAAAGAGATAAATTTCATCTACATGCATTGATTTTCTTCCTCAGCCTAACACGATAGCGACTACTACTCCTAGTTTTTCCATTTTAGGATGGAAGTTAGGAACAGGAATTTATCGCAATTCAGGTATTGTTGCAGGATCACTGCAGAACTGTGCTGAAAAGATTCGTTTATTTTGCTCTGTATTCAAAGTTGATATAACCTTTGCTAAACAGAGCAGTATGAGTCACTGCAGTGCATAGATGCTATATTTTTATTTTGGCTTTCTCTAGCCACCAGTTTACCTCGTCTAAACATTATTTTGAAACAAGGAGGCCTAGCTGCCATAGCTTGCCATCCTGTCGAGGCCTGAGAGAAAATCTATATATGTTTTTTGCTTTGTTTTGCTTTGGACAGCCACAGTAGGAGATACAGGAACAGAGCCTGGCCTGTGGTCTACCCACAAACTGCAGCCAGAGACATGACCATTGTTGATGGTCTAACTGGAGCCATTCTCCCATCACAGAACAGAAGTATTCCCACCAGACCTGGCTTAGTTACGTGCAAATTCCATGGACCCACAGGACACCAGGCTATAGAAATAGAAACACATCATTTCCTCCCCAGCCATCCATAAACAGAATTCAACAGACAAGTACAAACAGGTTACACTTGTATTGGACATCTATTCTTCATTAAGATTAATAGATTAAGCATCCAGAAGGGAACAATGATATCATGTACTCTGGTCTTCCACCTAACACTGGGGCTTTCCCTGAATTCATCCTGGTGTCAAGTCTAATAGCTGTGCTTTTATCTTAATTTTTAAATTTCAAGTGACAATCCATCAAAAACCTATGGGAGCTGCTCCAATGCTTGATTAACTTCTTAGCTAAATGTATTGTCTGAATGTATCTTGTTTCAGATTTCACGCACTGAATCTTATTATACTTTTCTCTGCGTATGACACCAAAGAGACTTCTCTTAGCAATTGTTCTGTTTGCAGAACAGTCTATGCCTACCTGACGAAATCGCCACTGAAATTTCCCTCTGAAATGCTTTATTTATTTAGGGTATATCACCTGTCACTTTAAGGTGTACTCTCTGTATTGGTTAGCATACTAAAAAGTATAATAACTGTTCTCTGGTAGTTACAATACTTTGTAGCCACAGTGAACCACCTTCTCATGGGCAAGCAGTTCACCCCCACCATGAGTTTCACATTCCTTTAATACAGTTGCTGCACAATGTTTATCTGTAGCGCATCTGTCAAGGGCTCACAGAGGAATGTTTTGTCTTTAGTGCTCTGCTACTGAATTACTAAATATTAACCAAATAAAGTAGAACTATTTTTTTTTTAATTATTGTTAGTCATTATAAATTTTCATGCAAGAATGTTATGATTTTCTTTTGAAATTTGTAGGGAATACTACGTAATGTGAGGAGGCACAGTTTCTTCGGCAATCAGTTGTATGGAAGGCAACTAGGAGACTTTTTGTCCCTTAAATTCCAGTCAGTAAATTATTGAATAACCCATTGCTCTAACCATGAATTTTGTTACATCATATTCATATCTAGAGGAATAGATGCTCTCACAAGTGGAGAATGATGATGGAAGGACCAAGCAAAAGTGGCAGTTGGCCTGTGAAGGAGAATGTTATTAAGAGAATCTTGACTGTCTGACACTGCGATAATACAAACAATGATTGCTCTAAGGAAATGGATTTCTGTAATCATATTTTCTCATTGTAAGATTACTGTACCATGAAAGTCTCCTCTTCTAGGAGTTGGGCACAGTTCACACTTCTTTTTGCTTTGGCGATGCGGGGTGGAAACTACATGTTTTCTCTAAACCCTAAAATAACCCAGCTTCACACACAGTGACCCAAGCAAGCACGGCAGAACACCTTCTGATGTAGGGTCCAAAGGTTTACAGTGATGGAGGAGATGGGATAGGGGATGAAGAGAGTTGTAGCAAATTCTTTCTTTTTGGTAGTGCACTGCCCTAAGGCTTTTCAAAACCATATTGTGACTGAGTGCTTGAATTCACCTTTGAAAGAAACAATTTCAGCAGATATTGAGGGGTCCTGTTCAGTGAAGAAGTGGGCAAGAAACTGCAACTAATACAAGAATTTCTAACTGGCTGTGACAGAGCATATTTGTCTGGTAGAGATCATTATCTCAGTGACCAACCATGACTTTATCATTCTTTAAGTATTATCATACAGCCTCCAAATAATATTTTTCCTTATTGTTAACTTTTGAATAATAAGGCAGGAGGGAAGACAGAGCACTTATGGTGGAAGCACAGATCATCAAGATCATAGCTAGACCAAATGCCATACTTGTCAACACATGTCATACCTATAACAGTGATCTCTGCCATTTTACCTAAAGCAGGAGAGGACAAACAAGTTAGTATTGTTCAGTAACTAAGGCTGAGATTGGCTATTAACAGCGATGAAAAAATCCCAAACATCTATACTCACCCAGACTTACCAGATTGGAGCTTTTCTTCTCCTTGAGAAAAGGGGACCTGAAGACACTTCAACTAAAGGAGGAAATTTCTTTTATTGACCCTTTTTGCTGTTAGGGTTTTTTCTTGGTTTTGAGGGCATTTTTGATAGCCAGAGCATAGCCAAGTCTCCTGGCTGGCAGCTTCTAGAAGTCATGTTTGTATATTATCAAAAATTAGGAAAAACAGATGCTGCCTGATTAAAACATCATCTGTAGATAATAATGTAGTCTCACTTTTTGCACAGTAGTAACCTTTCTTCTCTCTCATGTCCTTGATTTTATTTTTTACAGCTGTCTTCATTTCACCAAGATCACCAAAGCAATACTTTTAGCCTGTGAGGGTTTCTTAGCCTTCACATTTGTAAAAAGATTTAAATGTTATTGACCTTTTCTGAATGCAGTCCTGCTACTGTTGCAGGAACCTGCATATCATTTGAACTTTCCTTAGTGCTTCAGTTGAAAAGGTTGATATCTGTAAATTTAGTACATTTCTTTCTGTAAGTTTTTATTACTCCTACGTTGTTCTCTTCATTTTCAAAAAAACTTAAAAGGGAGACTTGAGAAAAAATATATTCCAAACTTAATAGTTAAAAAAAAGTTTTTTGAGTTTCACCTCTACTCTGTCACACAATTCAATTATCCAAAATTTGTACCCCATGCAGCCATTTACAGTTGTACAAAGCTCAGTCATGCTTCTACATCTGTTTGTTTAAATCAAAGTAGGCATGCCAAGATGAATGACAAAGCTGTTTTTGCATATGTTTAATTCACCATATCAATTCTTTACTAAAGTTTCTTACAACAGAAGTGACAAGAGTATAATTTAGTAAGTCTCACATGATACCAGAGAGGTAATATTTATGAAAGGTAATAAGGTGCCTTGTCAGAAAATCTGATGAACATTTGTCTAAAAGAACAAAAATAATTTCAGAGAGAAAACATCACAGAATTCTCAAATTTTAGACATATATCACATCTGTTATGACTTGTCCCCTTCTATGAACATAGTTTATTTAAAGATTGCAAAACCTAGATGGATGTTTGAGGAGTTTGATTTTCACTTTTTCTTGAAACTTCTACAACTCAAAAAGAAGATGTACACATTCAAAGCAAGCTTCTTTTTATACTGAGGACCCCAAAGAGTAAATGGAACAGTAAAATCTGCTGCAGTGGCAAACAGAAATCGGTCTCCTCTTCAGAAGTCTCTTATATCCACATCACACTGGTCCTCCAAAAAAATGTTATGTTCACATTAGAAAATATTATTTGTAAATGCACATAGGCATAAACCCATAGAGAGCAAACACATGCTAGAAGTAAGTATAAAATTATGTTCCTTAAGGAGAAACCCACAGAACATGTAAAACCAGAGGAATTATCTTCAAAACCCTAACAGGTATCTCTGCTTTTCAGTATATAATGCATTTGATCTACTCTCACAAATAGCAACCTGAATTATAAACACCAACTGTACTGAGTAGTCAGCTACATAAAGAAACACTACCATTCACCTCAGCAGCAAGCGTGTCTGGTTTTGCACACTGGTGCTGTGCAACAACCAAAATTTTAAGTAGACTTAATTATGGTTAAAATAGGGCACTCAAATGATTCTTGAAAATAAACAATTCCTTACATGTTTCACTCTCTATTCTACACATATATTTCTATTGCTTGGCAAATCTGCTTTGCAACTGCAATCAGATCAGAGCCAAATTTCTTCCAAAACTCTACTAAAAATTACCTATATTGCCAAACTGTATCTGATGAAACCAAGGGTGAAGTAGGCCTCTAGTAAGTACTCTACACAGAGTACACATATTCCACAATATGTCCATGCACTCAACCTTAATGTGGATCCTTATTGCCTCACGTTAGAGCTTGTGAAGGAGGAGACAAACTACAGCATTATGGAAAAACATTCTTGCCATATTTTTCATCTGATGCTAAAAATATATGGAATCTATCTCCTAATTCATAAAATACTGGAAGTATGAATGGTGTGCCTTCAAATGCTGTTAAGCACATGCACCGCATTCAGTAGCACCACCAGTGTGCCAGGTGTAACACAAGTAACAAAGATAATGAACATGCCTGTTTTGGAGAACACAGTTTAGCCACAGGCAAAGCACAAAGGGAGAAGGGAGACCCTGTATGATAGATGTGTCTTTCTGATTATTTTCTTTTGGTTTAGGTATATTAATTTTATTATGAACACAAAAACTGCAAAAAATATTTCTTCAGAGCAATTTGAGCTATAAATAATTGGTTTTATATGAGGTTTTCTTCTTGCATTTGGAATGATCCCAAATTTAAATAGTTACAAGCAACTTTTTAACTCTCATTATTATACAGGTCTTTTCTTCTTCCTGAATCACTCTTTGTTATCACCTCCACTAGGCTAATGTATTCATACATTTTAATCTTCAGCTGTGGTATGCAGGGAAGCAATATTTAAATTAAGTCATTATGCCTTTTTTTTTTTTTTTTTTACAAAGTCTCTTAACTGGAGTGAGCACAAGTTAAATTCCTCCAAGTTTTTCCAGTTCAGACCCAAGGCCAGATCATACCACTGAAACCAATCTCTTATACTAAACAAAGGTGCTTGCACAAGCTAAATGTGACAACCCTCGACAATTTTGGAAGTTCATCTTTTGATTTAATTACAAGCAACTTTTGCCCTCTCATTTTCATATCCCACTTTTCAAATATATTTCATTTTCATGAAAATTTTCATATCCCACTTTTCAAATATATTTCATTTCAAGAATGTGCATTGAAATAGAGGGGCTGCTGGCAAATGAAGAATGCTGTAAATCATACAAGCATAATAGAAGACAAAAGCTGCATTAAAATTCACAGTGCTTTTCTACAAAGATTTGCAGCAAAGAGTTGAATAACGTAAGCTCACACATGTCTGAAACAAATTGATTTCTGCTATACACCCATCCATTACTGTAAAGAAATGCTTAAATAATGCATAGAGATTCCACAACTGCTTGGAACAGAAAGTAGATAACAATGTCAATCAGTTCAGCCCACAAAAATGAAGCTGAGAACTGTAAAATTTCAAATCATGTTTTTTTCAGAACAGCAGGACTAACCTTGTTCTTAAGTAAAAAAAAATAATTAAAAAAAAATAAATTAAAAATGCAGTGTACCATGGTGAGTCCTCAATAAAGCATCTAAAATCAAAACACCAGACATAAGCAATATGAATTGCATTAATACTAGCTCAAGGTCTCATGAAAATCAATTTACCCCATTACTGTAATACATGCACAATGCCTAGGAAGTCTTTTACCCAGACACTGATGGAGCTTCACTTTGTTTATTTAGGAACTAGTCAATATTTCAGCTTTATGGAAATGAAAGAAAATAGGAGATGACTTATGGAGCAGCCTCATCAAGAAAGCTGTGTTAATTAAAAGTCCTAGTGGATTTGAGAACTTTGAGTAACCCATGATCGTTTCATACATTTCTCACTTTTTTATTCCCTTTCATTTTTCTTCTGCTCCATTTCATTCTTTTTGTTTCTCCTGCTTACAAAGACATCATAGGAGACAGTTCTGCATGACAGGAACACAAATTGTACAAAAGTTAGACTCAGCCTTGGTGTAACACTATTACACAGATTTCAGAAACTTGAAAGATCAACATCTTTTACAGTGCAATATTGCCAAAATATGATCAAAGTATGATCATATGTATGATTAAAGTATGTTTCAAATGCAAATAATTCAATATTTAAAATACAGCACAGTAGCGAAAGTCAGAGGCACTAACAGAAGGTGTATACAACTGTACCATATGCTCTTGCATGGCAACGGCCCAGTAAATATGTTAGCTGTCTCCAGCAAAGGACTACTTCATACTGGGGAGGAAGATAGCACCCCCATCCATGCCATTCATCTGTCCAGAAAAGTAAATTGCCAGAGTGAGATCTTTCATGACTTGTCAGTTAATGCCCTCAAGTACAGGGTCTGATTTCCCCAATTTTATTCTGAATAATATTGCTGGTACTAAGTCTACCATTTTCCCAAATCCAGTACAAGTATTATATTAATGATCTCCAGTGGAAACATATTCTGGATTCATATTATGCACTGTGTGAAAAAGACAGTGCTTTGTAAAATGGTGTATTTGTTACCTATGAAATGTTGAAATGTCTCCCAAGGATACATTTCTCAGACATGGTTACATTACATGCATTAAACCTCTTTTATCATCTAACCTCCTGTGCCTCAAGTCAAAGTTTTCCAAGATGCTTTTTCCAATTCTGGACAGCTTCAAATAGTCATACTTAAAAAACACTTTCTGATATAGATTTTCTCCCTCACTCACTACATATGCATAATACTATACATGTAAAGAGAAAAAGGAAGATAATAACTCATATACACCAGTCAGTAAACTTCATGCCTACCCTAATGTCTTCAGTTTCACCCATCAAAAAGTAACATTGCTACGATCACTCCTTCAAAACCACAGGTACATTGCTGTTAATAAACTAACTTAGAACAGCTAACAGTAAATGTAGGGTACTTAAAAGGTACTTAAAAACTCATTTTGCACTTGTGTTTGTGGTTGCTAAGAAAAATGTTATTGAGGCTTTATACCTTTTGGCAATCCAAATATTACACATTCACACTGACATACTTTAAAACATGTGGAAATACAGGATATTTATGGCACACAAGAAATGTAAGTTGACAACCCTGAAAAATATCACCTCTCTTCCCTTCCCAAGGTCACAGATAAGGCTTCACTGAGGTTTGTAAAAGCCTACTAAATGATCCCTATTTGCCTTTGTCAGGCACATCTGCATTAAAGAAAAATGCAATGGTAATTATAGTTTGTAGCTTTCTGTAATTTCTATGCAAATTAGACAGAGGGCTTCACGTTGTTCACTGAGAAATGCCTGAAATTCTCTTGCACTTGTGAGTTCCTGTGGCAGGTGTCATCTTCAATAATTATGGAAAAAACAGCCTCTCCCAAGTTCTGTATTTTTTGATCTTGTGCAGTAAGGTAAAGGTTGCTCTTTTTATTTCTTGCGTGCTTTATTGTTTACAAAACCTTTCTTCTGGAAACTAAAACCAGATTTCCACTGATTATCAACATTTCTTACATATTTGGGAGTGACAAATTATATCTTCACACTTTTTATACAACTCCTCTTTCTTTAAGCTATTAAACCGGAAAAGTGGGCTGGCTTTTCTAATATCTGAGCTAAGTAAGGAAGATGTTACTTCCACTTGGAAGAATAACAGTGTCTTTGTGTTAGAAAGAGGGGTATATAATAAAATGGATGATGATTATGGGCTTGAATAGGTCAGGAGAAATGGACTACTAATGCTTTTTATGCCAGATATAATTTTAAGCCATATCTGGAGGTACTCTCTCACACTTCTGTTCCCATCTATTGAAAGTGCATCTATCATCCAATAAAATTGTTATAACACAACATGCATGTTCTTCCCATTTACCCCAAAGCAAAGAAGAGACAAAAGTAAATCATATAGTAACCCAGTAGTATTTATGTAACTTCTTGAATGCTGACAACCTGAGGCATTCAGAGACAACATGCTCTCCTTCAGCATGACAGAAAGTCATTCAGTCACCTGAGCAAAATGTGAATATCTGCAACAAACATCCATAAAAAATTAATGGCAGCAGCTGTTTCTAATGTGTTTAGTGGTCTCTAAAGTTTCAGCCGGTATTTATCCATTTGAGAAAGGCAGCTATATTCCCTACGTTGACCCACAGAATAGCTGATATATAGAATGTCCTGTCATCACCCTGAGCAAAAGCTCCATATCCAAAACACTCTACTTCTGGCAGAGAATCTTCGTCATGAGTACAGTGAGGCTCATTAGTCCAGCTTATTACACTGACTGAGAAAGCTCCATCCTCAATGTGTATAAACAGCAACTCACACTTTGCACTTATTTGTGTCCTATCCAGCAGATGTTGTCTAGTAACACGTTACTGAAAATGTTCTTTGATTTGACAATGAAAGTGACAAGGGAAGGAAACAACATCTCTTCAACTCAAGTTCTCCAGATTAAAGGAGAGGAAGCAGGAACCTAATAAAACTTTAACAATCTGTCATGGTTTATCCCCAGCCAGCAATTAGGACCGCACAGCCATTTGCTCACTCCTTCAATCGGGATGGGGGAGAGCAATGGGAGAACAAAAGTGAGGAAAAATCTTGTGGGTTGAGATAAAGACAGTTTAATAGACAGAGCAAAAGCTGCACACACAAGAAAAACAAAACAAGGAATTCATTCACTGATTCCCATGGGCAGGCAGGTGTTCAGCCCAGGAAAGCAGGACTCCATCACATTTAATGGTTACTTTGAAAGACAAACACCACAACTCCAAAAGTCATCATGACATCATAACATCATATGGCATGGAATGTTCCTTTGGTCAATCAGGGTAAGATGTCCCAGCTGTGTCTCCTCCCAAATTTTGTGCACTCCCAGCCTACTCACAACAGGACTGTTTGAAGAGCAGAAAACACCTTGATTACTTAGCAACAATGGAAACAGTGTGCTATCAACACTATTCTCGTTCCAAATCCAATCTGTAGCACCACACCAGCTGCTTGGAAGAAAGTCAACCCTATGCCAGCCAAAACCAGCATGACACAATCCTACAGTTTTTCAAAATGGAAAAAATCCTGAACAATTCTTTAGTGGTAATCTCAGAGTTATGAATCCTACAAGTTGTTTTAATGAGAAAATTTTATATAAAAACCATCTACTTTTATTTTGTAGCCAGGCTCTCCTTCCAGTTAAAATACCAAGAACACACTGCTAATGTATCTGATTTCCAGTATTGTTTTCTTACCTTTAAAGAAAAAACTCTGCAAACCTCTGATTTCTGTTCTTTGGTACAGATAAAAATACTTGTTATTTCTTCAGCAGCTTCCCTCTGAATGCACCTGAATACTTATTAAGGACACCTTGTCCTTTGAATCACATGGAAAAAGATTTCTATCACATTACAGTTTTAAAAGCTAAGACACTGAGACCACAGTTTTTGGAGATGAACGCCTCCATCTTGAATGATTAGCAAGAGGATTATAGTGAATGAAAAGGGAGTGTAACACATCTTGTGACCAGCTCAATTTCAGATACTTTGGTTACCGAGCATTAGATAACTAATTTAAACACACATTCAGAATTAGCAGGTAAACAGAGAATCTTGGACTCATGCTCTATAATTTTGTTTACAATGTGAGATGTCTTGATGAGTTCAATATGTGAACTCACTAATAAAATAGTTTCCATATTTTAAGCATAAATAGTAGTGACAACTCAATCCACCATCATTTCTGTGTCCTGATGTATTAAAACTCACAGTATCATTCCAGAGGTAAAGCTGGAGCAGCAAGAAGAGGGGAGGAAAAGTGACTTCTCATGCCAGCTAATACACTCTGTTTCCTACAAGTTTAGTCTTATGCATCTAAATTATCTCTGCTTTCACAATAATGCAGCTTCTCCCCATACTGCATGGGTCTTCATCTTATACAGTAACTCAGTCATCTCTCCTGCCTCTTACTACACCCAGCAGCATCTCCATTTTCTTTTCAGGTCCCCCAAGTTTTGGGAGCAAGAGCCAACAAAACACCTTCTTAGGAAATAAAGTTAAATATAAATCTAATATGACAGCTGCTCAGTTAGAAAAATAAGCTGTAAACCAACAAATGTGATATCCCAGACAGTACAATTCTTTTACTTTTCTTTGGTTTCCAGAAAGTCTCTTCTTGTGGGAGGATATTCAGATCACAAATAGCAAAACAAAATAAACAAATACACATCAAACTACATACTGCAGTAGACAACCTGGACAGAGATAACCAGAAAAATTAAATTATCAGGGAAGCAGGATTATTCACTACCGGTCTGAGTCAGGGGGCAATACACTATCAATGTTATTCACACTTTATCTGACCTCTAAAAAGGGAAATGGACCACAAGTCAAATCAGATGTTCATTTTCCTCTAAATGGGGGGGGACACAGGAACCTTCATAAATTTATTTGTTATGATATTCCACAGAGAAAATAAAATATATAAGGTCTAAAAAATGAAGGTCAATCTTTCAATCCTTCTTGAGAAAACAACAGACCTTTCTTCATTTCAAAAACCAAACATTTTTTGAGTCATTATAGAGTAACACAACTTCAGAAAAACTGGAGGAGGGTAGGCAACAGTAAAGTGAACTGTGTTGCTAGGAAAGGAATAAGGTGAGGTTTGTAAATTATGTCTTGTTCTTATTTTCTCTTCTAGGGGGAAAATGATATTTTGAGTAATAAACTGAATTATTAAAAAGAGTATATTAATTCAGCCTGCCAAAAAGACACTGCAATATTCATTTTTCATTAACAGCTTTCTTAATATACTGTGTGATGTATCCAACAAAGGTGTTTATCAAATCAGTGCCAGTGTGGGGGATTTTAATAAGGCAAGCCGTTAGTGTCTCATAGATTACATCCATTTGTTATCTAGTACCTCAGCCAATTTGAGTCTCAGATCCCAAAACAATCTGCCTCCAGCTGTTATCCAAATTGGTCCTTGTAAAATGTTTTCATCAATCCTGAAAAACTGTGAAAAAATAGTGTTTTACCACAACATGATGAGGATGAGAGAAAAAAGGCATATTATCAAAATCTTTAATTGCAAATACATGCTCAAATTCCTGTGACTTCATCAGCACTTTACATGCAACTTAAAGTTAATATTTGCTGAAATATTTTTCAGAAGATAAATGGTTTTAGTCATATGCCCCAATGTTTTACCAAAATCAGGATTGTAGTGCCTCTGTGTGTTGGTAAAGTAAACGTTAAAGTAAATACCACTGGCTATGGCTTTCCATTTTATAAAATTGAAGCCATGATAGCCAAAATATGAAAAGAAATAGCCTCTTATTTTTCTCCCATGAAACACAGATAATTCAAGTACAGGATGAAGGGCTGCATGTTTTCAGTTGTTAATATTTCCAGTACGGTAATAACTTTGTCTATGCATCCCTTGTCAAGATGATGTTTTGTGTTATGAAGCTTTAGTTCCCTGCCTTTGTTCTATCTGTATGCATTTCACATGAACTAAATAAACTAAAACTTGTTCCATATGTTCACTTCCTTTAGTCTCATCGAGAACTTCACCCAAGTCTTGCAAGCTGTGAGGCTATATCACTATCATAATAAAATTCCTGCTTTTTTTCTGTTTTGGTGTTGTGTTGAACCAATTAGGACTAGGCATGAGAAACTGAAGGTCGCCATGAAAAGTCCTTAAGCCAAGCTCAGGAAAGAGCTGACAAATTTCAAAGATGACATTTAATTTCCAGTCCATTTTGAATGAGTACTCATTAAGTAAAACAGGTTGCTGTCCTACCAAACTGAATCTTTCATAGAGTATTTTGAGATCGTGCTGTCTTTGCCCTCTTCATATGCCACAAAATAGCCACAGAGATCAAAACTTCAACTCCAATGAAGAGAAAAGAGGACCTCCTAGCTCCATTATTTACTTAAGAAGATGATTGCTCTTTACTGTGAGCAAATCTAGGGTCTTCTTTTAATTTGTATGTGCTAGAGGAGAAACATATAAAAAGTTAAAACTAAATTAAGGCTGACAACTTCCTCTAAACAGAATTTTACTAATTGCAAATACATGATGATTGCAGCTGGATATTGTCACTTCTCTCTTTTATATCACACAATGACACAGTGAGTTCACCTTTTGGCAGGTAGCAAAAGTGTTGAATTTTCACTTTGGGAAGAAGGGTAAAGGAACAAAAACTGCATGTGAAAAGATAGCTCAGAGATGGATTTCTCTTGTTGGGAACTCTATTGAAGGAAAGGCCCAACCTATGTAACTATTAATCAAACTGAGCTCACTGACAATACCAGCAAGAGTAAAGGGTCATGGAAAAAGGACACTGAACAAAAATATTAAAAATGACAAAAAAAACATACTCAAAACATTCAGTTTTAAGGATAACTGTGCTGTGCGTATCTGTTCCTTTTCTATTTATGTATCATTGTGGTCCTTATTTATATTGTCTTTTATATTGTCATGTAAATTTTCATGTAAATAAGTCCCTGAGGCTTCTTGGTATTCCTTAGTGCACTCCATGGATGATACACACACAGTGAACAGCTAGTAAATATTTTGTTTAGTCCTGGTGATTTAATGTGCCACTCTCCATGCATTGTACTCGAGCCCTGCTCATTATACAGAAGTATTCACCATGACTTTTCCAGGGGTAGTCCCATATATCATGATTTTTTTTTCTTTGGCTATTCCAGCTGCCGAGGTCTAACAATTCTCTTCTAGGTATAAACTCACTCCAACCCAGGGTTATGTGGTTGGAGTTGGCTTTGCAAGCCAATTTCACACTTCTCCAACTCACTGTATCTCTCAGATTTCTTTTTGGATGGTCAGGCATTACTCTATTATTCTTCTCTGAAGTAGCTGAATATTTAAAAAATATTTTCATAGCCTGCCTTGCACAGTCACTTAGCTGGAAAGTTTCAGATGAAACAGCTAAAATCTTGCTAAATTATACATCCCAAAATAATACCTAAACAGAGTATGTGGTATACAATTACAATTACCAACATTGAGGAAATATTTTTAATTTTTTTCTCTGATCTAAAGTTTCCTCCTCTATGGGACTTGACAGAACGTTTTTCTTCCAGCATTTAATGGCTTCTTTCTGGGGGGGAATTCTTTTAAAAATATTCTTGTTTAAAGATTTTGCTCTGAGTTTCTCTTTCATTTAACAGCTGGAACTGAAGTTTTTTAATGTTGGGTCCAGCCTTGTCCTGGTCTGCTCTCCAATCTCTCTGCAAAGTTAGAGCCTGACAGTGTTAGAGTGAGTGAACCAAACTTTGTGATCAGAAAAGATGACAGCAGGACAATATCCAAAAGATGATGCAGGGGAAATAATCTATACATACATCCACACATCTCCGTATTTATCTATGTGTCCTTGTATATTACTCTGCTTTGCAAACTTAGTTTTTTTCCTTTTCGAAGTTTCAACACTTTAAGTTAAAGAAATCCTTTCCTTTTTTCTGTTATTTGTAGCATCTGTTTAACAGACCTTTATAAGCGATCTTGATAAGGACATAGAATGTACCATCAGTAAGTTCTCAGATGACACCAGTTAAGCAGGAGTGTTGATCTGCATGAGGATAGGGAGGCTCTACAGAGAGAGTTGCATAGGTTGGATCACTGGGCCAACGTTAATGATATGACTTCAACAAGGCCAAGTGACAGGTCCTTGTTGGGCCACTTGGGCCAAATCAATCCCTTTGCATCGCTACAGGCTTGAGGAAGTGTGGCTGGAAAGTTGCCTGGCAGAAAATGACCTGGGGGTTCTAATTGACAAGAGGTTGAATATGAGCCAGCAGTGTGCCCAGTGAAGCCCATGGCATCCAAGCCAATGGCATCCTGGCTTGTATTAGAAATAGTGTGACCAGCACTAAGTAGGGAGGTGATTGTGCCCCTGTGAGGTCACACCTTGAGTATTGTGTCCAGTTCTGGGCACCTCAATACAAGAGAAATATCAAGGTGCTGGAGCGAGTGCAAAGAAGGGCAACAAAGCTGGTGAAGGGACTGGAGCATAAATCTTATGATGAGTGACTGAGGGAGATGGGACTGTTTAATTTGAGGAAGAGAAGATGGAGGCGAGACCTCATCACTCTCTACAGCTACCTGAAAGCACACTGGAGAGAGGTTGGTGCTAAACAGGCAATTCAGTAAATTCACTGTAACACCTACAAAGCCTTTTGCAGTTATATATGTAAGTAAAACAGGTTTGTGATCTGGTGCTTTGTGCTATAAATAAAGCATTCATAGCACTGCTATTTAAGCATTTAACATTTCTAAAAAGGAAATAAATACTTTTCCTTAAATATGTTCTTAATAGAAGTCCCACGGGTCAGATATTCTGAGCAATTAATGAGAAGGTAGGAGACAAGTTTTTGTCTCTATATCTGAACATGTCTCTGTGGCAGCTAATTACCATCAAGTGCTTTAATCCTTTCCAGCAAAAGCTATAAATCTTTTCTTATTGAAATCAATGCCAAAGCCCTCCCTTACTTGCAAGTGGTCCATGCTTGGAACCAGTAATATATCCAATCAGGCTGTTAGCAAAATGCAGGTTTTCTGGATGTCTGCTGAATAACTGCTGGGTCCTTTACACTAAGCCTAAGACAGAATTTTAAGAGTCTGAACAGGAGATAAATATCATGAATTCGTGTGTATGAGAAACAAGGTATTTATTTGTGTTAGCAGAATGAAAAGGTTCTTTTTAAACACAGTCCAAGGTCTTGGTATTTCATGGACCTCTGAATAGCCAGAGTGCATGCATATAAATAACATATTTACATATGAGGGGGGAAATCAGTCCCTTCGTGTCCTGTCACTTAATTAATTACTTTATGTCAGATAGTTCCTTCCTAAAGAAATAAAATATCAATAGTAATTGAAAAAGAAGCTAGATTTAGGTGGAGACAGCCAGGGGGTGAAAAGTCAGTGGCAGAAGGAAAAAATTTAAAGTATGAGATTTACTTAGTGAGAAAAGATTTTATGACCTCTGTAAATATTTAGAAGACTTTGGACCCTGAGGTAAAAAAACAAACCTTCTGTTTTCACAGTCCATGGTTAATTAGCATTTGATTTTGAACAATTGATTTTGACCACCATTCTCCTGTTCCTTTGTTATTATCCATTCTGAACTTCACATCAGTCACTTCCAGTTATTGAACATGTACCATTTCTCCCTATCCCTCTTTCATTGTATTCCTAGGTTACAATATGCAAATGACTTGTCATTCATGCTTAGAAAACTATTATTTAAGCACATTTTCAAAATTGTCTTTTGTGACAATGTTTTCTTTGAATCTGAGTTGTAGAGAACGCTCCAGAATGAATGGGTATGAAATTGATGTGGTGACCCTTATAGGGAAAAAAATTGCCTTAGCAAAAACCTCACAAAAACCAAACTGATAGCGTCCTCTCAGGATAATTACTTGGTTGCATGTGGTGACGAATTCATACTGGTTCTTTTTTTTTTTTCTTCCTCAGGACATGTATATTAGACCAATATTAACAACTTTAATATACTTTTTATCCTACTGCAGCCCTTTTGAAACCCTTAATTTCCACAGAGACTTCATTAAAATAGTTTTAAAGTCAGTATTTAGATAACAGATTTTAGCTTCTGAAATTGATGTGTGCAATTTTATCGCTAGAGCTTAAATAATACTATTTCGAATTGTTCTGTTTCTAATACCTCACAATCTGCAGTACTATCAGACAGTCAGGAGCTCATAGTACATGCTTATCAGCATGAAAAAGATAAATTATTGGGTTAATTTCTTAAACTTCAGAAAAATAGTACCAAGAAGTTAAATATATGACCAGACATTTGTTCAACAGCCAGCAAGCTGAGGAAGGTCCCTAACATAGCCTCCACCACCTGGGAGACAAGAAACACAGTAAGTGATCACAGCAGTCACACAGCTTTCACCAGCTTTCACCCTGCTGGGAAGCACCAAAGAATTGCACAGAGAAGAAAAGACTGAGGATCCCTCTGATGGCTATATTACTGCAGCCACACTTTTTATTCTGTTCTAGCTATCAAGTACAGTGGATGAAACAAAATGACCACAGGTTGAACAAAGAGTACCAGAGACTGAACTCCCCACACATGAGAGGTACTATAATATAAGATCAGCAACAGAGGGCTCCTGTTTACCTACCCTGTCAGATGCCAGCCACCAGCTCCGTCCTTTCCCATACCCTACACAGGAGCTTTCCAGGCGACCATAAAACCTCTCTTTCTGTACTTTGCAGCACTGGTACATTACCTGAATCTTTTACTGAGGCCAAATAAGGTGTGTGTCAACACACCTTCCAAGATTCCTAGATTCCAAGAATATTTTATAGATGTCACCAAAATGGAAGCAGACATGGACTGACCTCTGGGAGTACACAGAGCAAACACCTGTTCAAAGGAAATGGACTTATGAACAGCTTAGGAGGGGAAGGTGGTAGGATTAATAACCCAACTCTGAATCAATCAAACCCAGGTAAGATCACAAAGACTTGCATAGTATCAGTGAAGAAGCAGTAGAGAATACCACAAGTGTTACCTGTAATTTCAGGAAAGCTGAGTGTGAGAAGACACAGCATATATCTTTTCAGCCTCCTTTGCCCTTCACACCTGTTCAAGCCTTTGCATGCCACAGCACAAGTGGAACAAAAACCTGTGGATTCTGGCCCAAACCTTTTTCCAACCTGCTTCCCCCATTACCACATTTTTCCTCTCTTTGTGCACATCCAGTTTCTTCCCACTTCTCAGCCTTTCTGAAATCACATTCTCACCTGGTTCCTGTCCATCTGTTCAACACGTTGCAGTCGAAGGTCCCCAAGATTGCCACAGGATGACAGCAAGGCTCCCAAGTCTTTACTCAGAAATGTAAATGGTCACTTAAGAGTGAGAATAGGAGTGTAACATTGATTGCTGAGCAGAAACAGTTTTAGAGCATAACAAAAAAACCCCAAAGAATAAATATTTGAAGAGTGGGAAACAGAATCATAGAATCTTCATGGTTGGAAGGGACCTTTGAGATCATCGAATCCAACCATAAAAAAACCCCAAAAACTAACCAACATTCCATCACCACAACAATCACACACACAACAATCTCAGGCACTAGAGCATGCCTTGAAGTGCCATGTCTACACATTTCTTAAATACCTCCAGGGATTATGAGTCCACAATCTCCCTGGGCAGGCTGTTCCAGTTCCTGACCACCCTCTCAGTAAAGTAATTCTTCCTTATATCTAATCCAAACCTCCTCTGCTGCAACTTCTTACCGTTTCCTCTAGTTCTGTCATTATTCACTTGGGAGAAGAGGCCAACTCCCACCTTTCTACAACCTCTTTTCAGCTAGTTGTAGAGGTCAATGAGGTCTCCCCTCAGCCTCCTCATTTCCAGGCCAAACGTGCCCAGTTCCTTCAGCCTCTCCTCACAGGTCTTGTTCTCTAGACCCCTCACAGCCAGTATGTGATAAAAATACAAAGAAGATAAAAACATCAGTGACAACCCCCCTGAGAATGAGGGCAAAAGAAAAAGAGATAGGTAATGTTTCCCTCAGTTGAGGACAGTGTGCTGATCAGCACAACTGTAGCCTCCTCTTCAGGAGGAAAAAGAAAACTGCTTTGTTGATTTGCCAGTCATCATATTTTGACACTCTAGATTAAGCAGTTGTATATAAAACTAACAATACTTATTTTATAAAAGAGGTTAGGTAAGTTAGAAATTTAAGGCATGTATATGCATATTTGTGCTTTCTGCTTCAACCTTTAGACACAGCATGGTAGTGGAGTCTGCAGCACTAAAGAGTAAACTCAGATGCAACACTGTCTCTTGCCTACTCTATACCCTCACATGAATGTTTCCCCCAAATCCCATCACTGTCTAATCTCTCCTATGAATAGGCTGACATCATCTCAATTCTGATTGCTAACCTCTGTCTGCCTCTCTGCACCCATTCTCCAGTAGCCCAAAGACTCAACCTAGCACAAACTCACCTGTGATCCTCAGCACTGCTTGATGAACTTGGCTCCCGAGCAGTCTGCACAGGCACTTTATGGTACAACCCTGCTGAAGGGTATCATAGCAAGCCCAGGCTAACATTAGAAGATGGGTGTGGGGACACGAGTGACCACAGGGCCTGGGTGACAAAGTTAACAGAGGCAGGAGGAGATGAAAAGAAGAGACTCCTGTGCACTCCTGTGTAAGACGTGCACTTTGGACAGGAAAGGAACTTCTAGTACATGAATGGGGTGACTACAGTTTGAGATGTGAGGGTGGAGGGACTGGCACAATTTAAGGTGAGATGTTAGCTGCATAATTCCTGCATGGAACATGAAACCTACCTTAATAGTGCTAGAAAAGTACTGTATGTTTGATTTTAGTGTATTTTTCTAGTTGCCATTTAGTTCACTGCGGGGCTTGGCTTAACTTTTCAAGTCAATTCCATCTTAGGATATAAAAGTGCTCCATCTGGGGAATATATTATTGTGTTTCCTATCTGACCAAATGTTTACTTGACATTTCATTTACATGAATTCCACAAGAAATTATGAGGAACAAAAAATTAGAAACCTTGAAATATTGCACATGTACAATTATGACACAAAAGAAACAATTTACCATAATGTATCTAATAACATATTTTCATTTGTCATACGCCAACACTAATTCTTATACCCAGTGAGATTGCACAAAATTGTAGCGGTAGCTATAGTGGCATGATAGAGTCTATAAAGATTCCAGTTATCAATTAAATATAATTTCCCTTATGTTCCCTACATTAAGCTGAAATCCTCTTTGTTCTTTAATGAACTTAATTATTCATTCAAAGCAGTAAATACCTCAAGTTTCAAATGCACACTACAATAATAAGATATGGCAGTAGGCAATAGGTCCTATTACCCAAATGTCTTACATTTTTAAAACTCCTTGATAAGCTAACAGTTTACAATAGCTTTGAAATTGAGACTTACAAACTGACATCCATCAAGTTGCTTTTTTCCCCCTTCCATTTCTGTTTTCCCCTACTGCTAAAGTTAAAACAAAAAGATAAAGTGGCCTCATCTGATAACAAAAAGAGCTGTTTAGCCAAATTTATGCTCCTGATGTTTTTTTCATATATGAATGTATATTTATTTGTATGTATATACACTCACACAGATGTATGAGTGCTTGTATATCCAAAGGCAATTTCACCAGTATTGAATCCTAGGTAAGCTATGCATCAATCATTTAATTTTCTATATTTAAATCAGACCCACATATAAACAAACAAACCTGAATTATTGTTTTAGCTCCATCTTTGTCCCCTCTCTTGTGTAAGCAAAGCCTTCTTAGAAACCACATTTCTGGTCTGAAGGAGAAAAAATGTCAGGGGAGGGAGGAGGATATCCATGCTTGTCCACTGTCAAAGAGGAATGGAAGGCAGAAGCTGGAATTATTATTACCAGAAGAAACTCTGTACTGCCTCCTCCCTTGTGCCACTACACTTCACAAAGCCATAGCATGAACTGGTTTAAAAGAGGCTAAAACAGCACCATTCCTGCTTATAAAACACACCATAAATCAAGAGACGAAATGGAATTTAACTTGTCCAGAAAACCTTCTAGTCAAGATATGTGACCTATATAGCTCCACAAAGACTTAAAATTAAGTGTTTAATCTTCACAAGAGGAACTAAACATAGAAAAGAAAATAGATTTAACACAACAAATGGTCTGCATGTACTTAATTTACTTAATTTAGTGGGTTTTGCAAGCTAAGACTGATCTAGGTGCTTAAAGAACTACTGCATAGGGTCCCTTTATCAGCCTGTTCCCTTGAATCATGCCCTGACATGCCTTTATTTCAATTCTTCTGGGACAGGCTTTCGCCTTAAAATTTCTTTGTTCCAGATTTACAGTTAGAATTATTTTCTCTTTTCACCTCCCCAAGACCATCAATCAAACCAGTTTACTGCTTCCAGTACAACAGATATAAAATTTCAAAGGCATCAAGTCCTACTCCAACACATGCAAGCTGAAAAAATTAAAATAGATAGAAACAAAGGGTAAAATTTCAGTAACAAGAAGTATTTCTGTGGGGTCTGCATAATGTTTGAGGATTTTTAAGTGTGTAGTTAAGTTATTTAGATTATGGAATCTCAATGTTGTTTTTTTTCAAAGTCAGCTTTTTTAAAGATAAAATCAATTTTTTTTTCCACTTTAACCACAGAGTCACAACTATTCTCTGTTTCAGAGCCAAAATCTGTGCTTCCACCTGCCTGGCAGCTCTCAGCACCATTTCTCCTCATCCATATATATGTCTAGCAGATATGAATGGTATTGCCTTATCTGTAGAGATATGCTTTAGAATTTTTTTTTAATCAAAGTGCCAGTCTGTCATATGAACACATCAGCAGAAATATGTTCTGCCATTGCACCCCTTGCAGCGCTTTCCCCAGCAGCAGTATAGTGGGGATGGGCAGTGATATTCTGCTGGGACCCAACAAGACAGCAACCAACAGGCAAATCACACTGTGACAGCAAGTGTAACAGGATTTAAACCAATTTCTGTAAATTGAGAAACTTAGATCCTAAATACTTCGATTACCTTAATTTCTGCTACTGATTTTTTGGGGAGGTGGGGTAGAGGTGTGTGTGTTTTGTGTCGTCTTAGAGATTTCCTTTCCAAAGCAAGGACTGTCAGCTAATTCCCCTAGTAGGTATTTTCACAAAGCAATCTAATTATAAGCAGAAAGAGAGTATAAACAGAATAGTCATTTTCATCATTTTAATGCCCTAAAACAATTTCAGACTCTCTTCTGTAAACACCACTTCATTGTATTGATTTTCTCTGCAGATATTCTAGTACAGAATCAAAGTTTTCCCAATCATTTGTGTTGAGTGAGACAACATAACTATCATTTCGGCATACAAATGAGAATTTATATCCTCAAAATTTACTACATCCTAGAGCTACCTGAAGCCAATAGGCCCTTATCAAATTGACCTGTATTAATAGTTGTGATTTTCATTTTTTAAAATTAATTCCCAAAGATTTGCATGAGCCTCGACACTGCTAAGCAGGTTGGTATTTCTCTAAAAAGAGTAATTCCTACAACTACAGTGTGAGGTCCTGCACAATACATGGTTTAAGGAAGAAAAGTTACTATTGCTTCTGTCCCCTTTGCAGGTCAAAAGCTATTCTTCCCCAAAGACTGGAACAAAGCCTTCAACTTACCTGCAGAATAAACGTCATAACCATTACCTACTCTGGTTTTGGGTTGCTCTGTCCCCGTTATTGCAGGCTTCCATCTTCTGTACCTCACTACTTACTGGACCAAAAAAAGAGAGAGGGTACAAGAGTGTAGCCTGGTAGTGAGATCTACCAGCAGGCATACTGGAGTTGAGATCCTCCTGTTGAGTCACAGTCTAAGTGCTTACACACATACTGTAAGTAGGACTGTGGAGCTTCTCAGTACAGAGATGCCACGCAGTAAACCTTAAATAAGGTGCTTAAGCATTAGTGGCTGTCAGCATTTCATATTCACTGCTTTAGACCATTGCTTTCCGGCTCTGGTGGACTGCTCACCTGTTATGTTAAACAGTAGTCTGTGTTCAAATCATTCTCTGTGTAAAATTTGTAGACACCCTATCTCAGGACCCACGGTACTAAATTCCAAGGTGCCTAAACATTAGGTACTGTGACAGAAACCTTTTGTAATTGATTCCTAGCATTCAAATCCTGAAAACTGGAGCACAACCTGAGGATTTTTTTTTTCTATTCTTTGAAACCCACAACCTCAATTAAAAGGTCAACAAGGAGAATTTTTCAACCACAGGAGATGGGTAACAGAATGATGCTGTGAACTAGTATTTGCATTTCTCTCAGAAACCACAAAGGTGAAACCCTTTTCCCCAGAAAGTCAATTACAATATCTCCATTTTATTACCTTTGGGGACAGAGGCTCAAACACAGCCTTAAGTGAAAAGAAGTTATATTACCATGGTGGTTCTGAAGACAAGGGGCAGCAAGAGGAAAGATTTGGATGGGAAGAGGAAAAGGAAGGTGCCCCTGAATTCAGGTTACTAACATACGTGGTACATGTAGACAGATATGGGAGCTCTGTGGAGTAAAAGGAGGCCCTAGGCAGAAGGACTGTGCTTACACATGGCACAGATATGAAACGACACATCCTGCATTCTTCCATAGAACTCCTCATAGCAGACACAGGCAAAGCTGTTCCACTTGTAAAGATCAAGCTGGAAAAGTAAGAGCGGGTGGCTACAGTACATATTCACAGATTGGATTTAATTGTTGGTGCTAACTGTAAAATCTTTCTTTCTCCTAACAGAATAACCTCAACTTAAGCTTTCCTACTCTTTGAGGACAAAACTTTTTTAAAGGATTTATGGACTGTCGTTGCTTTAGTTAATCATTCCCCTTTACCTAACAGCCGATCCTTGAAATTACATTAACATACCATTATCAGTACAATTAGTATAGGTATCTTAAACCAGAAGCAAATCTTGAGGTGTTCTCTTGGAACTCTTGAGAGTTCCAACAAAACTGCATTAGATGTGCTGCAGATGAGCTAATGTAAAACCCAATCTGATGGTGCAGGATAGACTAGATAAACACATATATTCCCTGTAGGTTTAGATCAACATATAAAAGAAATATTCAAACCTGCAGAAGTTAACAAAAATAAGGGTAGCATTTTTATGGACAGATGTCTCATTTTGGAGAGAAAATAATCAGGTAGAAATGTTAAGCACATCTCCGCAAGAGCATAGTGGTCCATTCATCATATTTAATGTGGGACTATCCAAAGCACTTCCATCAGATGCCAACAGGCTGTCTTTTGAGCCATTCTTTTGATTCATACTGCTTGCAATGATCCTTTTTCATAATGAAGGCAGTGATTTCACATCTCTATAGCATTTTTCATCTAGGTGAATCACAAACCACTTAAATTTTATACTAGTTACATATATTGCATATAGAAATTGTTTTGTGGCCACTGAAATATGGCCATTATTTCTCTTTATGCCAAGAGAAAATTGAAACAGATGGAGAAGCCAGGTTAGTAACTCCTTGATACAAATCTCTCCCCCCACTCTCCTTTACAAAACAGTAACCAAATTGTGAAGCCCCTTCTTTTTGCAAATAATTTATGGAGTTCAGAGAAGCAAGCATTAGGAAATATTTTTCTTGGTGAAGCTTATTTTGTCAATATTCATCCATGACTGGGGCGCATACACGTTGGCAGAAGATAAGACATGCAAATGTTTCTGTTTTTTCTGGCCCCCTATATATCCTAGACCAGACTCCTAGAATAACTTAAAACAAATTGCAGTAAATTTGGGCTGATGATACTCTTGTGATTGAGAGGCTGGAAGTCAGATCTATAACTCTTACAATTTCAGAATTTCTATAAGTATTGCTTCTCCATTTTTTCTTCACATCATTTCAAAACTTGCTTTCAGATCTTGTACCTTATTGACAAAATAAGTCTGAGTCATACAAGCTTTGCAGTTCTTTTTCTGACTTTTATTAATCAGATAACTCTACGTTTTCTTTTTCAGGGGTGTTTTCCTTCAAATTGCATTTCCCATCTTTGAGCTTATATATTCAAAATAAGTCGAAAACTTGGATATTTGGATTTTATTTTTTCTGCCATTCTACCTACATAAAAAATTTCTACCCATGCTAAAATAACAGCCAAAGGCAAGTAGCATCTGTTAACTTTTGCAAGCAACTTTATCATATTCCTGTTTGACAGCTCATTATTGTACAATAAGGGAGCTTATTTCATAAATCGCAACAAAATGCCTTTCAGAAAGTTATCACCCAAGTACAATCATCATCAACCTGTCTGAGACTCTTTGGCAGTATTAAAATAATAAAAGGTCACATTGAACCTTGTCATGACAACAAGCACTGCTAAAGGCCATTGTATCTAATTAAAGATATGTATAGCTGCTGAATTGGGATTTTAATGGAATGGTAATAATCCAGGAAAAAGACAGGTCCAAACCAGTTTACACGCAGTCAAAGACAGAGTTGAAACAAAATTGTTTTATCTTTGATCATTGACTACAGCAGGATATTGATTAGCAAAATCCCAGCAGAAACAATCAGCCTCTACCTTCACAAACTGTCACATATAAAATTCTTTTGTTATATTTTAGCATGATGTTACAGCTGTTTCCAAACATACAGGGCAAAAGTTACTCTTTAACTGCCATAAATTCTGCAGAATGACATGAGATAGATTAATTGAAATCAAAAGGACAACTATTCCAGTTGTTGTTGAATAAATATATTTCTTACCTTTAACCTCACTTGGAACCTCCAGCTAGTGTCATAGATTTCAGTAGGCATATTTCTTCTTCCTTTTGTGTGGAAACATAATGGCAAAGAAGGAGGTTGCTCCAGTAGTGGATGCAGATAGTTCAATTTGGGGTAGTCAGAAAACAAATGTCATTCATTCTTTTTTCACAACTCAAGAATAAAGTAGTTATATATCAGATTTGATCTATTGAAATTCATTAGCTTTAAAATGTCTCTGAACAGCAAAAAGTAGCAATAACATCCAAGATAGCATGTCCCAAAAATGTAGTAGTTTCACGTCATCATACCAAGAGGAAAAAAAAAAAGTTTTATTAAAACCTAGAAACTGATTTAACAAGCTTAAACTTCAAGAGCCTTTTTCTTGATGGAATCTTGTGAAAAAAGACTTGTTAACATGGGGTCACTGAGAAAAATTATCTAAAAGTGTTCTTTCATAGCGGCTTTTATGTACCATGTTAAAGACTAATTCAGAATTAAAGTGGTCTTAATTAAATTTAGCTTTATTTTTGCCAGTGAATTCAAGCGACTAGCATTGCAACCATTTCTATTTTGACTTGGGGCACCTATACAGCCATTCAACATTACTTAATTTATCTACTTAGAAAAATAATTAGGCTTAATTTTCCTAGATGTTCTCAGATAAATAGGCTCACAGATATGTACCGAGTAAATCCTACCTTGTATAAAACAACAGAGTGGAAATACATGAGTGGGAATGCCTACATGTTTTTCTATGACAGGCAAAAAATCAGGCATTGATGTTTGCAGTCAGCATCACTTCAAAGAGACGAGCAAAGGGTGGTTGATAAAAGTCAGTTCTGCTGAGACAGACCAAACTCTCTCCAGTTCAGACCTGCCTTGTCACATCCTTCGGTTATAAAACAGTAGGAAATTTTGAATCAGAGCTATGCTTCTAACCAATTTCATCAGTAAAGAGGAATTTGAGATGTGACTGGAGACAATCAGGGAAGTAAATAACAAAATTGAATAGGTTCAATAAAAATAGAAAGCAGGACAAAATTGAAAGCAATAGACATCAAGATAGATTGAGCTTCTAGGAAAATGGACAAGTAACTTATTTACCAAAAAGGTGATCAGAGTATGGACTAGATTTTCTAAGGCATGTAATAGAAAATTGGTTTCAAATAAGAACTGGGGAAGGGGTAGGGAAAGCACACATCATGAGAGACAACTTTTAGAGACCTGCAGATACCCAGGCTTTGATAGACTGTGTCAACACTTATGCCTTAAAAAAGCTACTCATTCCTTGCAGAAAGAGAGAGACAGACAGTCTAAGGATAGTGAGCTCAGCAAAAAAAAAAGCTTACGCAGAGTGAGTTTGAAGGAAAAACTTGATTCACTGCTCACAGAAAGTGAAGTCTGTAATAAATGGACAAGGGTGAAGAGAAAACATACTCATAACTGAGAAGCTAGTACTGAGGCTTAGGGATGAGCTGTTTCATGACAATTTGAAGACAGTCTTGCAGTAACAGTATATTGATTTACTGCATTCAGGGTGAAGTATCCTGCTTATGGGAAAGAAATACAATAATTGCAACAGAGCAGTTGTCATATGCTGTAAGATCAAATGGAATACACAAAGTTCGGAGTAAAACAGAGAGTAGAAAGGAATGTTCTGCAGCCCCTGAAGGCTGCTTTTCTTTCAGACTTTTATTTTTTTTAAATTTTGGTGGAAGATTGAAATATAAATGCTAAATTCCATTTTAGATTTCTTTATCCTACATGCAAGTTTGGATACTGTAAATATAAGTTGTTAGGAAAATCAACCAGACAGTTACAAATTAGAGCAGCACTGATTCTGAAGAATAAAAAACTATCTTGAATAATGAAAACAGATGTACTGAGTTGTTTTTCCCTGATATCAGACTGAAAACATAATTGAGACTGCATGTGGCAATAAAAAAAAGGCAGTATCTTTATATATATGTATATGTATATGTAAATATTTATATACCCAATTCATTAATATATTACATTGTTCCCCACGACAACATTTTTAACATTCCTAGTGATTGTATGATCAGAATTGGATGTGTGCAATATTACTAAATTATGTCTCTAATGGGAAAGGGAACTTTGGAGCTGGTGCAGACCAAGACCTTTCTGCAACTAAACAAGCTACCAGAACATTTTTATTGCCTTTTCATAAGTGACAAGATGTCTGTGAAAGGGATCTCTGAAGGTACAAAACATGCAGTTGGAACAGGTTTCAGAATAAATGGCATTACATTATCACAAGTTATAGGTTTTAAAATTAACAGCGAATTAATCTGCTATTAAAAGAGGAAAGGCAGATGGCAAGTGTGAGCACAATTATCTATGCTCCACATCTACCAAGGAAATGGAAGATGAAAGAAACGTTTCATCCTATAAAGAACTAGAATGAGGAAATAAGGTTATCCAAAGCACAACAAGGCAGTTGTCTGTAATTATTATAAGGCTAAAGACGGAAAGTCAAAATTGTAATGAGAGATTTTTTCCATCCTAGAGCTGATGAAAATGGAATAAGAATAATTAGTTCCATCACTCAGAAAAGATGATACTTAAGAATGATGTTTCACTGAAGAAAGTTCATCTGGGTATTAGGAAACTGTGTAATTTCCAAATATAGTAAGTAATGGCTAAATTAAATTACAAATGTACTACATTTTTAAAATAATGATTCAAACCAGAAGAGATACAAAAGGGAAATCAGAAGCCCAGGCATCTGTTTACCAGACCTGTCTGGTAAAAGTAATTTTAAGTTCGCATAGTAAAAAAAATGAACTGAAATTAGTTGAATCGTTTAGGGAATGTAGAGTCTTAAAGCAAAATAGAACATTGAGGGTCATTAACAAGTTTTGATCATCCCACTTGTGTTGACACATTAAGTACTTTAGAGTTCTCCATTTATTATACCAATGCTATTTAAAGAAAGATTAAAAAAATTTTCACAGCATGCTAAAATTTAGAGCAAAGTATCTAGAAAACAAAAAGTGTTACCCAAAAGCCCTTAGTGCAAAAGAACAACAAAAAAATAGAGCTGAATTGCTCTGTTGAGTGCTTCCCCTACAATGCAGTTTTGTCAGTTGTATAACTACTATGCTTGCATGGTGACACTTTAATGATTGAATTTCCTTTTGTCCCAAACTACAATAATTAACTGCAATCATGCCTTTAACTGGAAATAAAATGGATTTCTAACACTGAGATGCTTAATGTGAAAGCCTTTTTGCACATTAAAGCTATACACTGTTTAGCTTCTGAGGAAATTAAATGCTAAACTCAGGACTACCATTCAAGTAACCATTTAAGGATATTATTACACTAGAAAAATGTACACACATTTTTCTCCTATTAAGATTAATAGAATTTATGAATGTGAAAAAGAAAATTGATTCTAGACTGCACCTATTCACATATTAAAATTAAATTAATTAAAATGCCATGGTCTCAATGGAAGATGAAATATCATCCATAAGTAAAAACGCTGGTTAATATATGACCATGAGGATATCAATAATATAAGAATAAGAACAATGTTGGTCCTCTTTGGCTCCACCCACACTGTTGTGTAAAGCCAGTCCCAGTCCAAAATAAGTGCCTGAGACAATCGCTTCCATGTTAATATGCCCTCCCACAGTGTCCTCCTGGTGAAACTGGCTGCCCAGGGCTTGGATGGGAATA
>BJBW01000139.1:0-58957 GCA_004320125.1 Scolopax mira
GATTGGATATTAGGAAAAATTTTTACACTGAAAGGGCTATTACGCCTTGGAGTAGGCTGCCTGGAGAGGTGGTTGAGGTACCATCCCTGGAGGTGTTCAGCAGATGGGTTGGCACACTGCTTGGTTACATGGTTTAGTGATAGCTTTTTTTGTCAGAGTTGGGTTGATGGTCGGACTTGATGATCTTTTACTATAATGTGTCCCATGCCACCCTTTCAGCAAAATTTATGGTGACATAAGGTTGATCAAGAGCAATTTTTTAAGCTGTCTAGATCAGGTTTTAAATATGGATAAGGAGATTAATTGTTAAGACCTCCTAGCCTGCTGGGCTGAGTAGCACAGCATTGAAATACTGTCTGGATCGTCAGGGAAACAACCCTACCACTGGTTTAAGAGTCTGAGCTGGTGCTAATCCACTGTTAACGAAACCACTTGAGGAATCTGAAACAGCAGTGAGGTGATTAAGTTATGTTTGAGCTGCGTGGAGTGAGTGTTTGATAATGTGGGGTTTTTTTGGAGCAAGGGAGTGGTTCAGGGGACCATAATATATTTGTAAGACATGTGAAAAGAAACGGTTGCATCTATGCCTTCAAAGACCAGTAATATTAAAAAAAAATAAAAAATTATTTGTATTTGTTTTCCAGCTAAGTACCTACAGGACCTTCTCAGAGAAACCCTGGTTCTTTCCCCGGATAGTCTGTCCAGCAAAGGCACCAGCTACCTCAATACCCTGGTGAAGAGTGCAATGGTACTCAAAACAAAGGACACTTCTCTTGCCAGGTAATTTTCCCCCACTGTGGATCAGAGGTGGTGATCTATGCTGTTTTCCCTCTGTTTTATCCATTCAGCTCTTTCAAACTTGACTTTCATGTCTGGAAACCTTATTTGTCAAGATTATTTTGCAATTGATGGGCAGCTTTGGAGTAAACAGGAGCTGAGCACAACGCTCTTGATGGTCCCAGCAAAGAAAGTCTCTGTAGCCTGAGAAGTGCCCCAGCTGTTAAATCCCTCTTTTTTTTTGGCCTGTGCTCTTGTAGTCAGTAGCCACAGAGAAATGGCAGCTGTTGGCCTGCTCTTCCTTGGGCCCCTCTCCTCATCCTGGCTTTGACCCGTAACACAGGAGGTACGAGCTGAGCACTGGCTGTAAGGAAGGGCCAAATTCTGCTGTGGAATCCAATTTTTGTGTGACATTTCAGGAGCTTGCCTGTTGCGGCTCTTCTCCCAAGGAGGAGAGGTGAACAGCTTTGAACTGTTTGGGACTGAAATACTGCCAGATAGTGCTTTGGGGACGTGTTTTCAGGGACTGGATGCAGTTTCTCTCAAAGGCAATCCAAAAGAGGAGCACACGACGATCTCAAACCCAGGGGTTATATTCACCAGAGTGCCAGGTCTTGTTCACTTCTTCCCACTAAGATAGCCATGCCATTTCCCCTTCCAGATGAAATCTTTGTTAGTTAAGGGAAGCAAATACCCTTGGTGTCTGATTTTCACTTCTTCCTTTCGTAATGTGAGGAAAAAAAACCCAAGAAACTTATGTAAAGTGTGGAGAAAATAATAATAATACTAAATCTGAGTTTCAGAAGAGCTGACTCCTGTGCCTTCCCACTGAATCTCTCTCTTTTCACCAGCTTCTTCTATGCCATCAACGACATGACCTCGAAGTTGTACGCCACGGAATCAGAAAACAAGGCCATGGTTCTGAAATTGACAAAGATGAGGGAAGCAATGACTGCAGCACTGTTGCTGGAAGAGCGGCTGAAGGAGTGAGTAATGGAGGAGAAGAGGGAAGGGAAGAGGAAAAGTGGCACTGCTGATCTCCACAATGTGGAGCACAGATTGTGATAGCTAACAAGGACAAATGAATTGTCAGGGTTTTGACATGTCTTTGGCTCAAATATTTGGAAGTATCTATTAGAAACCATGTGGGATGGACACATCCAGTGATCAAAAGAGATTTGGGATACCATCATCAATTCTGTTATTTTAAAAGAAAAATGGTCTACGAGCGCTTTTCAGACATGGGCTGGCATCTTCCACCAGTTGCCTTCAGCTGAGGTTGAAGGAAAACCTGATTTTCTTACAGCATCTGGCATTGGCTCTGTAGAGTCAGACAAAAAAAAAACATTCCCAGGTTAAGAATTTCCTTTAACCAGAGTGTGGGAGATGAAAATAGACAAACAAGAGGTATGAAGTCCATTCTCTAGAGGATATAACCTGAGGTGCTTCACCAAACATAGCACCATCAGCCCCTGCCTTGAGTGGGGATTGGCCCAGATGATCTTCATAGTCTCCTTCCAGCCTTAATTATTTTCTGGGGTGTTTTTTTTGTCTTTTAAAGTAGGAATTGTGTTGCTGCTTGTAGCAGAGATACCAGACCAGTGTGCTTTGTGCACGTTTGTTGTGGCCCCTCTCAGTACCATAAATTTAGCATGTCTAACAGAATTGGGGAATTATGCAGAAGACTGACTCTGTGTTTTTATGCAGATGCTTTTCCCTTTGGCCTTACTGTTTGTTTTTTTTTTCCCCTAACCTTTGGGAGTCTGAATATAACAGCTGTGGATGTTTCCACTGGGGAATCTCATAGGGAAGCACAAGTTTTTCTCCACTTTCTCCCTTCTGGTGTCGGTTGTTATTACAGGGTTTAGCTTAAGCATAGATAATTAAGCAGTATTTGTATACTGGTATCTCTTTGAATGTAAGTTTGCTTTTTTTTTTGTATTTTTTTTTAAGGGATCTTAAAAAATCAGAGGAATACTTGGAAGCAGAAAATCTCAAAGCTCACCTTCAATCTCAGAAAATGGAGTTCCTGAAAACTAAATCTAAGGATTTAGCAATCAGGATCAAGATTGCTGAGGTAGATGGAAGGAATTTCCTAAAAAGTCGTTGTAATAGGATGGCAGAGTTTTGGTTGGCCGGGCCCAAAGTTGTAGTTGTAGAGACGTCCCAGGAGCTTCCTAAAGTTCAGGTCTGAGGATGCTTGGGCTAAACAGGACCACATGCTGCTACACTTGAGTTGTTCCTGCTGTATTTCATGGTCTTTCCCAGAGGCATCCTATGATAAAAGAAAGGACACTTGCTCTTCTTTCACTGAGAAGTGTGTTAGTTCAGACTACCTCATGCGTGTTGTGAGGGGCTTTTGCATCCAGCACACAGACAGCTTCCAGGAAGCTCACTGGGGTCAGCTCTGCATCAATTCTGCATAGAGCCATTTCTTGAAACTCATGAATGATTAAGGCAGAAGTTGCACTGTCTTCTCCTTCACCTTTTCTACATGATGAAGGACACGTGAATGCTTTATTGAACAGCGTAGATGTATTAAATATCTGGGGGTGGGGGGAGGAAACGAGTTGATAAACATGGTATTAGAGTTGAAGATGCTTTACTGAGAAGCCTCTTCCCTGCCTTGCTATGTGCTCTTCCCCTGCTAATTTTCTGTAAAGATTTGTCATTCTTGATAGTAAAATCAGTTGCTACTAAAATGTATATACACTATAGCTGTGGTTCAAGTAGCACACGTTCCTGTAGTTGACAAACTGCATTCTTGTTTGCCTCTTTAGACCAAAACCCAGGAAAATTGCAGAATCTTTCTCTTCCCTGTTATGTTTTGTGTTGGGTTATGAATGAGTTCCTCCCTGTTTGTAGGAGCAGCTTGCTGCCTCAGGCTTGGTCCAGTCGCTAACACACGAGTCACTCATGAACCTGTCTGAGGTAGGTCCTTTGATCTAAGATGGACACTTCTTCTACAGTGGTGCAGACCAGGTTTGTTTGCTGGGTGTGCTCAGGAAATGTTACCCAAACAAATGAACAAACACTAATGGTAAAAAGAAGCACAAATAAAAATCCCATAGGTGGATACACCTGAGCTGGGGTATGTTAGATGGGTTTGGCTCTCCTAGAAACTGAGAAGCATCTATGGATGCTGAAGTGGTAGCTGTTCTTCAGGGTTAGATGTGGGCTTATTTTGGACTGGGGAAGAAGCTTTTCATCTGGACTGACTGAAGGGAGCAATTGGAATCTATTTTTGTTGGCTGTTGTTTTTTTCCTTTCTTCTGTTTGTGCCTCTGTGGGAGGGAATACAGCCTACTAGAGAATTCCCTGACGCTGAGAGGCAGCCCATGATCCTCTCTCCACCATCTGTGCCATAATCAGAGTGGATATTCTGTGGGCTGTATCCTGTTACGTGGCTACCTGTGTATGGAAATTCATAGAATGACACGGGTGATTCTTTATAGTTTGTATGAAATAAACCTGCTTTCAACCATTTCAGAGCAAGGGGAGGAGGTCAAGTGAAAGACAAAATCTGAACTTTTTTCTGACTTCTTTCTCGTGTCTTTAAATAGAACATTTTTCACCTCTACTGTAAGCCCAGTGGGAAAATTTGTTCAAGAAAAAGCATATTTCTTGAGTTACTGGCTATAGATTCTCCAGCATTTGTGTACATGTATTTGTGTTCTTCTGTCTGCACTCGCCACACTTCAATATTATTTGCCATTACTGTAATTAGAACTTAGTCTTTCTTTACATTTATTTTTTCTAGCTTTTCCTGCATGTTTAGTTAAGTTGGAACAATGAGGATAGGTTTCCTGATTCTTAGGTTGTCATTTTTGTGATCCAGCGCTGGGTGGCAATGTTTACATGGGACAGTGTTTCAGAAGCCTTCAGTTCAGGGAACCCAAAATAATTTGTTGGCATTTTACGTACAAAAAGTCACAGGGAATTTTCTAGACTTGTCATCTTCTAGAAGCAACCAGAGCGTAAGGGTACGTTTGGCTCCCTGACACTTCTGTATCTGCTTTGCCAAGAGCTCAGTGAACTTTTATCTTCAGAGCGTGTGGTTTTTTTGCATTTTTTTTTATTTTATTATTTGAAAAGAGTTGAGGGCTGTGGAAGGTGTTTAGCCCCAAAGAGAAATTATTTCCCCTCGTTAACAGAATGAGTGAAGAAGTGTGTAAGGAGAGTCTTTCTGCTGCCCCCTGTGCAAAACTTCCGTGGGGCTCAGCTCTCTCTCTGGCCTAAAGAGGCTGAGAGCAAAAGTCCTCTGGTGGATTCCCACTAGAACTCCCCTCACCTTTCAGGGAGGTGGTATCAGTAAGCAAAGGTATCTGAAGGTGCCTTCAGAGTGTAATTGATCCCTCTACAATTTGAACTGACTGATAACGAACAGCAGATCTGTCATTTTCTATGGGTTTTAAGAAGGATCATGAAAGCTCTTACCTACAGCATTTCGAAATTCACAGATGTTGGCAACTGTCAGTCTATTTCACTGATTTGCATCACTTCTATGAGTAAGACTATAGAATATAATCTTCCTTGTTCTCTTCACAGGAAGTGTCTAAGCTGCAGAGAGAAACTGTGCATTTGAAGAAGAAACTGGCGGTCTACCTAGATTTACCTCTCGTAATTATTTTTTTTCTCCACTGTTCTATTGTATTTGCCATCAGATTAATTTTAATGGACTTCAGAATGTGAAGGATATTGTTGTGATGGTTTCACTGGGCAGGCAGATGTCCTACAGGTCTACTGGTGGTGTAAACAGAAGGCTTTCTTAAACAGAAGGCTATCTATTTATTAATCAAGGCAAATCAAATCAAGAAATAGAGTATGCTTACCAGGCAGACTTTCTTCTAAAGAAATGCACAGATTTGCTGGGTGAATTAGCTAGAAAGCAATGTGGAAGAAAATGTAATTACTTAGTATTTTTTTTTTTTGAGATTTACCGATATATTAGCTATACATGTTATCGGGCTGTCAATATGGTGGACACAGCACATTGTGCAGAGGTTGGAGCTCTGAGCAAGATTTGAAGAATTATGAAGAAACAGCCAAATGTAGGCATTATCCTCTAAACAAGTAGTTCAACTTATGAGTTGCAATTTACTGGCTGTTCTGTCATTTTCTTTGATTTTTCTTGAGGGTGCTAGGTACACAGCTCCCTGACATCACAGGGTTTTCACTTAAGTTACTAAATTGTTTTGAAAGACCCTGTCTGTGTATCTGTTTTTCATTTTATATTTTGACTATTTTCACTATTGTCCCCTCTGCTAGGAGTTACTATCAGACTGTTGTGTGAAGGGTGTTTCATAAAAAGGATTTTACTCTTTTTTCAAATTGTAACTCCTGTTACGAAAGGTTGTTTCAGTTAAGGGTGATTTTGGGAACAACTTTATAGTGGCTTAAGGAAGTCATGGGTGAATAGGACTTTAGTCCATGAAAGAGAAAGCCTTGTGTGACGTTGGTACATCACCACCTGTGGTATTTGGGACCACAAGACCCAAGTATTCAAGATCTCCTTTGGAAGATAACCTGCCTGCCCACCTAATTTTCATTACAGATGAGTATTAAGGACTTTTTTCCTTGTCATCCAGGGGAGAAGTAGCAAAAACTGCTGTGTGAAGAGTTGAATGGGGTTTGGGCTGGTTAAATACAATTGTAACTGTCTAGTTTTGCAGTTTTATATTTGAATTACCTGATAAGGGCCTCTGTTACCACCTCCTCTGAGCATCCCACAGCTTTTAATAGAGCTAACCTCAGACCCTTCTGTGTAAGAGGCAAAATATATTTATTTCAGTTCTTATAAATGGGGCAGAGAAACAGAGAGTTATACAAAAATCACTTAGGAACTCTGATTAATTGAATCTCTGACATTATGAACTGGGGACCTGTCTGCTGGGCCATACTTGTCTCTTCACCTCCTTAGTCCCTCCATCAAGTCCCTACCTCTCAACACATCTCCCTCCTAGAAGAAAAGGATGAAGGGAGAGGGTGGGACTGCTTCTTCTTTAAATCCATCTTACTCCAAGAGGCAGCTGCCTCCTTTCCTCAAGCAAAATGGGTTATTCAAATTGGATTAGGTTTTCCGGTTCCTCCCTCCCACCTTGGCAGGGGGAGCCCTGATGCCTCGCTTCTGGTGCAGGCAGAAAGAGGGGGAAAGGTTTTTCTTTGCAATCTTATAGTTCTTTGGAAAAATTTATACACTGGTATGTTCAAAATCCAGTTCCTTGATTAGTAGGTTTGGAAAATTGCTAAAAATGAGGTGGTTGGTTTTGTTTTGTGTTTTAGTTTTGGTTGTGGTTTTTGGGGTGTTTTTTTTTTTTTTTTTTTAAATTTTAGGCTGTACCAGACTTCTGAAAAATACATGATTGCCCAAACCAAACTGGTACTGGGCTTTTAGTGGCAGCACCTTTTGCACGTGAAGGGTGCACATCATTAGACTCTTGCAATGATGCAGAGGCGCTGTGTTTCCAGCTGAAATGCTGATTTTTCTCTCCTTAGAGTATTCCCCTTGCAAAAGTGAAGGTTGAAGAAGCAAAACGAGAACTGGTAAGAGGTTTTTTTTTTTTTATCTTTCACAGAGATCTAAATGAGTACTGTAGTTCCAAAATAAGCTCACTCTCTATATATTAATTGGCTGTGGATTTATCTACCTCAGATTAATGATCCCTAGAGGGAAATCTTCCTCCAGTAAGGGAGAAGTCCTGGGTATTGGTAGGAGGAACTGGTGGAGGAATGATCCCTGAGCTACAAAGGAAGCTGGGGCATAATGGTATCAGTAGGGATTAGGTATCTACATCCCTCTGGATTTTGTCTGCTTCACCTGTCAGAATGTTTATTTGCTCAGCTTTGTTGCAGCTTATTGCTCTCACAACTTTCCTTGCTGCTCCTGAGCTCCTAGAGGGATCAAGGGCCCATATTTTACTTAACTGCCTTGTAGGCTGCAGTGGGGAACCTTCTATGAAACATAGTGCCCGGAGTGGTTGTTGGAAGACATTCATACAAAGCCTTTTGGGAAGTCCATATGTAGCTTTCCTGAGTGAGGTGGGCCACATTTGAACGTAAACCCCATCTTGATTTCTTTGGGCTACTGTCTGCTTGCTCGTGGATGAAGCATGAGGTATTCAGTTAGAAGCCTTAAGGCTGTGGTCAAAAATGACTGCTATTTGACAGTATTTTGTAAGTTTTCAGATGGGACTGCTCAGGTTGGTAAGCCACTTCAGGTGAGCTTGTATTTCTGAATCCATACTTAATAGCCCAAGGCTTTTATCAGGTCAGAACACTCGCCCCTGGAGTGTTACCCCTTCAGCTTGAAGGTGTCTGTTACCACATTGAGTCACAGTATGAAGGGTGTGGAGCTTCTTTAGCCCTTTCTTTGGAGACTTCTGCTGCTTGCAGTGGGGAGACCTTCCGGTTCAGTACTTGGCTTAATCAGTGCTAATAATATCCCAATTATTGTGGGTAATGTCCATCTAACGAGGATGTAGGAAAACCCTTTCATGGTCACTGATGCCTCTTGGTTTTTCTCTCCCACTAGAACGCCTTGGAGGAAGAGCTCTCAAAGGAGATTGAAAAGCTGACTCTTGAGATGCTACCATGCAGAAAATAGCAGTTCACCTGAAGTGGGCTGCATGGAAGAAGATTTCCCTTCTATTGTCTGTTTATTTGCACTAGCAAAACATTTTGTACTTCCTACTGTCCTTCTGCCACTTTCTGCCTTACTCTTCTTCCTGTTGGATGGCACAGTTGTGACCTTCCAGCAAGCACGCTCACTTTTAGGGCTTCATGTAGCTATGCCTTTGTAAAAATCACCTGTTTTTCATAAAGTAACCCCCAAGTTTACTGTTTCTGTAGCAGTTCTTCTTCCATATGGGATATACATCTGTTATCTGCCTCTAGATGGCACCTTCACCAAGAGAAGTCCATATCTGGATCTGTTTGACCATTACCACTTAGAATTGAACTTATCAGGGAGGCTGGTTTTCCTTTTTTCCCTCTCTGGACTTTGGATTGTGCTTTTTCCCTGCTGGATTGTGCAGCATCTGAGCCCACAAAGAGGTTTTCTTTTGGGTAGGATTGACTGTCTACCATCGTGGAAGCCCTGACTTGTTTTACATGGGTCACAGTATTGGCTTCCCTGGAAAACTATTGCTTACAGACAAGAGCTGAGACAAGACATAGCAGCAACAACCTCCTCAAGTTCTGTAGTTTCCTTGTCATCAGAGAAAATGGAAGCCTGTGGCACTAAAAAGTAAGTTTTGCCCATATTAAGGGCTTTGAGAGATACCAGTCTACTGTTGACTGCTTGTCTTTTCTCCATACAGCTAGGCAAATTAAAGTAGATAAATAGCTTTATGGATAGTGAAGTGATAGATTTAAAAACAAGAGGGCTTTGTAGTAAGACCTTTTTAGGTCTGAAAATACATGGGTATTTTTGCAGAACCAATGTAGGATGTGATCATTTTGAAGCTAATTGTCCTTTTCGGTTCTACCTCAAATGCCTCAAATCTTCCAGAAGGATCCCCAGAGCCTTCCTCTTATTCCTGTGCCCCCACCACCACCCCACCAGGCCTTAAACACCCCGGCTTTTAAAAGTTATTTTTGTTCTACAGCCAAAAATCTGAAAATCTCCTGTGGACAGGAGAGAAAATCAAAATCTAGGATGAGCAGCAGCACCCAAGAACATCAAGCACCAGGGTCTGTCTGTACTAGGTGTCATCCAGCTGAAGAGCAGTGGTGCTCTTGGTGATGATGTGTAGTTACATCTGTCTGCAATTAGAGTTGCAAAAGATTGTGTTAATGATTTAGCATGGCGTGCCTGTTCCCAGGAGCAGTAACTTCATTGCAGAGATTGATTCTTTGTGTTGCTTCATGTCCTCCCTTGAAGCCACGGGATCACGAGATCTCTATCTGATTATGTTTAGGGTGTAATTAAGCTCAGAATGACACTGGTGCCAGTAAAGTGCCACAGCCTCCTCGCCCTGTGACTTTTCTGCACTTCAGTTCTTTTACCTCGATGGGGAAGAACGGAAGGATTTTCAGAGAGCTGCTGCTCATGAGGGTATTTGGCTTCATCCTGCACAGGCCAGAGGGAGTTGCTGTTTAGTCTCAGGCTTTTAAGTCCAGAGGTTTAGCTCCGTGGCTATTTACCTTCAGCTCCTTCTGGGATAGAAATCCAGGAGACACAAGCAAGTGGACAAGCCACCTTCTCTACACACAGGCTAACCTGGCCGAGGGGAAACTTGCCTCTGAGGTATCTGATGGGAAAGCTAGAGGGGTGACAACTGGTACAGCTGCTGGTTACTGAAAGAAAAACCACTGGAGAAAGGTGAGGGAGCAGCGTCTGCATCTGCAAAGAGCAAGAAAAATAACAGCTTTCCTGTTGTAGAAGAGGAAAGAAGTCCTCCTCCTGAAAGGCATCAGATGGCAGATTTAATGGTTTAACAAGAAAGCCGTTGTAAGGCACTGGAGGTCATGGCCTGACAAATTAAGGAGCCTTAATCACTGGAGGAGAATTTTAAGATCAGATGAGAATTGCTTTGCTTAAGTGTTTGTAATGCGAGGGATTGCTGATCGTGCTTTGGGATAGGGAGAGGGATGGATTAGAGGATGCCCTCCAATGAGAGCCTGGGGACTTAATCAGCTAAAGTTAGATGAAAGCTTTTTGTCAGCACGTGTAACTGTGACTCAAGGCTTGGGAGGAGTTCCGGGGAGTTTGCTGCTCCCTCAGCACCACGTGTGACACCTGGAGGGGGACGTGTTCTCCCCCCCCCTGCACCCCCAGGGCAGCTGCTTCCCACCACGTTGCTGCGTGCCCCATTCACTGGCACAGAGTCCCCATAGAGAGAGCAACGGGGGCCCGGCTCAAACTCAAAAGCTGCCCAGAGGCAGCCATGTGCTGCTTTCTGAAGTGTTGGAAAAGTGAGGAGAAAAAAAAAAAAAAAAAAAACCAAAAAAAAACCAAAACAGCAAAAAGCCACCACCACCCAGCAGCTGCCTCTAAACTGTGGGCCACAGCTGAGCCATCTGCAGCACACGTGCCATCAATCAGCGGCCAGTTGTCGGGTCAGACAGCTCAGCTTTTGATGGAAACGGGGGAAAAAAAAAAGTCAAAGGGGGAAAAAAAAGTCAAATAAGATTTATGCAGCCAGTTCAGACTTCTTGGCTCTTCAGTTAGGCATCTGAAGGGGCAGAGTGCTTCGCAGGGCAAGCAGAGGCGTCCTTCCTCCCTGCTGCTGTTTTGGGGCATCCCAGTTTTTCCAGCACAGGGATGGGATGCCGGTGCAGGAACCATCTGGCAGAGCTCCTGCTGAGCCCACGGCTGGGAAAACATTAGATTTTTGGGCTTCACCCTCTGCTTTGGCAGCTGTTGAGTGTTTCCAGGGAGGTGACAGCAGGTGGCGAGGAGCTGCAGCCGCCTGGGCTGTTGTATATGATGAAATAATCACCCAGCTGAGAATGATGGGAAGGCCTGGAGCTTCACTTCAGGGTACATCAGCTGCTCCCCTCTGAGCTCCTCAAACTGGTTTTTTGGACACACCAGTCCCTTAGCACCCACAGGCTGAGACCAGTTGTGTGGGGCTGGAGCTGGAACCTGGCGGAGCTGCAGGTCCCTTGGTTTTACAGAAAAAGCACAAAAGATGCATGTGCTTTATCACTGCCCACGCAATTGCTCCTTCCGGAAAACGTGAGGATCCAAATTCCACCTGGAAAAAAAAAAAAAAAGAAAAAAGGAATTAAAATATATATATATATGCTAGGCATGAAAAACAGTGGTTAACCTCAACCTTGTGTACGTTTTACCACCAAGCGACATATTATTTTGCACATTGGTCTGGTAGGAACAGTAATTACTTTTGAAAAATAATTTAAAATTCACCCCCCAACTAGCTCGGTGATAGTGATTTATTTAAAAGAAAACACTTGGGTACTAAAAAAAAAAAATGCCAGAGAAATGCAAAATACATTAGGCAAATTTAAGGCTACTGAGCTCAAATATGTATCTATTTACTCAAAAATAGATTTAATTGAATTAATCAATGTGGATGGAATCTTTTGGCTATATGTTTTGGCTACTACTGTAGAAATACTCATATTTGTCGCAAACATTGCACTGTGGTTGCTTTTCAGTCTTTCTTTGAAAGTATTCAGAAATTTTTTTTAACTTGATCCTTTAAAGGGTATAGATTATTGATCTTTGTGCTTAAATGCAAATTTAAAAATATTGCAATAGTTTCAGGATTTATTTACAAAGTAAGCTGTTTGAATTTTGTACCATCTCCAGAAAAACATTACAAATATTCTTAGTTCTTTTTTGGATATTTACAATTAAAAAAAAAAAAGTGATGCGTCTAATTTTAAGTGTACTTAAGACTATTTTTTTTTTTTTTTTATTACATCTAGTACTGAGTAGGTCTTATAGGTCTGGGAAAGATTATTTTATTATTTCTGAGCTATCCTTTGAATTTTTAAATTAGAGGGTAAGCATTGAAACAATAGCAATCCTGCTCTGTGTGGCCTTGCAGGCTCCAGGAAATCCTTTGCTCTGCCCCTGGGTTTTGCAGCTGCTCTTAGTAACTTCAGGTGGCTTTAGAAACATTTTTCATTTCCTTATAGGGAAATAATTAATTAAATAAAAAATTAATTAAATTTAATAAAATTAATTTAATTAAATAAAAAATTCAGCACCAGACTGGAAGTATTTCTGCTTCTCCAATTCAGAAATATTTCTTCTGGAAATAAAAAAAAAAAAAAAAAGAAAACACAACAGCCTCACAAGTGGGTAAGCAGAGGTTTTACCGATGCGTGTGTATTTAAAGTGAAACTTGCAGTTCCTGCTCTCCTTGCCCCTCTAGCCCCTTGCTAAAGATGCCTTTAAATTGAGTTTAATGCAGCACAGCTGCTTAATTAGCCAATATTGTCTGGTAAAAGAAAAAACAAGAGTAGGAAGGGAAGGTTTTCTCACCTCTGCTTCCCCAGGAGAGGTGGGCTGTAGCTCGGGGTGGGTGCACCCCTCAGAGTCCTGTGGTTTGGAGCCTGGGTGACTCGGGGGATGGAGCCTGCAGCCAGGAGAGGATTTGGCTGGGTTTCAGCCCAGAAAACGGGCGTTCCTTCAATGTCACCACGAAGGTGGAGTTTCTCTCTATTCCTTCTGCAGGGGATGCTCAGTAACGTGCTCATGGGCGGGGGACGGGCTCTTCAAAAGTCATTCTTTTCTCGGCCTGGAAACCCTCTGGAGCTTTCACAACCAGCTTTTGCTTTGACAAGGGAGAGCGTGTCCCCGGGGTGTCTCCTGCTCCTCCGCTCCAGCGCTGAGCTCATTTCCTCCCATTGTCCTTGGGGAAGCCCAAGTGCCCCCTGTGGTCCTTCCTAGAGATGTCCCACCGAGCCTCCCACCTCCCAGCCCCATATCTTCATGGCAGAGGAATTCTTTGGGCTTCCTCGTGGAGGTAGCTAAGGCTGAAATCATTTCCCTCTTGGCAGAGTTGGTCAAAGAGTGATAAAACAGAGACAGAGGAGCCCAGAATAAGCGCTGTGCTCTCCTCCCTAAAATCCTGGAGCCAGCACCACCTCTGGCCTTTCCTCCTCCCTTCCTAATCCTTCAGCCCATCTCCCTGAAAATTCACAAGGACTCCCCTGGTTATTCCTCCTAATCCGGCATTTAAAAATCTCAGGCAATAAAGCTTTCACCACTCTCCCTTTAGGGAGACAATCTTCCAGCCCACGGTTCTCCACGCAGAAGCTTTTCCACCCTCATTCCCGGGCTTAAACATGCCCTTCCTTAATTTCACCCCAGTAAAATCATCAACCTCCTCCCTTCGTGCCACTTAACTTCGTTCAAATATTTACAGATCACTAATGTCTCCCTGCTTAGTTTACTCATTCCATGGTAGCTATCATAGTCAGAATTTCTTGGTTGTTTTTTTGAGGCGTTTTTTTTTGTTGGTTGTTGTTTTGTTGCTTTTTTTTAATTCCTTTTGGAATGCCTCCAGGCTGCGGATTCCGTGGCTCTTGGGAACTCCTTTCTGTTTACTGCTCTCCTTGCCAACGTCAGGCAGATGTGTTGGCCCTTGCCTGTGTCCTCACGTTCCTCTGCACGCCACCCAACACGATATTGCCTCTTCCTCTTCCTCACTGCTGTGTCCTACCACTACTGTGCAGCAGCCTGCCCTCCTCCAGCTGTCCTTCAGGGCATGTAGGGTTTCTATATCAACAGACCCTGTAACGAGCAGCAGCTCTGATAACAAACTTGAGTATAAGAAGTTCCACCTAAACATGAGGAGGAACTTCTTTCCTGTGAGGGTGGCAGAGCCCTGGAAGAAGCTGTCCAGAGAGGTGGTGGAGTCTCCTTCTCTGGAGACGTTCCCCTGCAACCTGCTCTGGGTGGCCTTGCTTTGGTAGGGAACTTGGACTAGATGATCTCCAGAGGTCCCTTCCAACCCCACGTGATTCTGTGGAGGAGCAGGACCCTCCCAAGGTGCCTCTGGTTAAATCTATTTTTAAACACTGGGTTTAGGGACCATGTTTAAACACTGGATCAGGGACCCTACTGTGAGGATTGCTGCTCCATGCCTTCAAATTGCAGAGCACCACCCACACCGTGCCACCCGGTTGTGCAGCACACGTACCCTGGGGCTGCGAAGCTGAACACTCTGATTAAGAAAGATCAGAACGATGTTTAATGTGTGCATTATAATGATACCCTAATTGCACACCACGCCGCCCCCACCCAGCCCCTGGGTCTCTGATTCCGGGCAGGATCACCGGGATTGGTGCTGGAGGGAGAGTGAGCGTTGGCCAAGACATGGATGGAAGGCATTTGTGGTGCTGGGTTCCCACCAGTGTCTCTCCTGAGCTCAGCCTTCCTCGTCACCCAGCCCCTGTACCAGAAGACATTCACAGAATCATAGCATCATTCAGGTTGGAAAAGACCTTTGGGACCATCGAGTCCAACCATCAACCCAACTCCACAATCACACAATACCCACTTGGAATGACCTCAGGGATCACCTGGTCCATCCTTTCTTGGCAAAAGCATGGTCTAGAGAAAATGACCCAGCTCCCTGTCCAGCCAGTTCTTGAGCGTGCCCAATGCTGAGGAATCCAACCGCTTCCCTGGGGAGACTATTCCAATGGCTGATTTTTTTGATTGTGAAAATTTTTCCTATTGCATCCAATGGGAACCTCCCCAGGAGTAACCTGTACCCGTTTTCCCTCTTCTTCCATGTGTAAAAAGGGAGTCTCCTTGTAAAAAGGGAGTCTCCACCTTCTTTGTAGCCACCCTTCAAATACTGGATGATGGTGAGAAGGTCTCCCCTAGGCCTTTTTTTCCTCAAGGTTGAAGAAACACAGTTCTCTCAGCCTTTCCTCATCTGGCAGGCTTCCCAGATCCTTGAACCATCATGGTGGCCCTTCTCTGGACCCTTTCCAGCCTGCCCGCGACTTGTTTGCATAGCAGGGACCAAAACTGAGCCTGGGATTCCAGTTTTGGCCTGACAAGTGCTGAGTAGAGTGGGATAATGGCTTCTTTATCTCAGCTGGTGATGCCCTTGATGGAACCCAGCATCCCGTGGGCTTGCTTTGCCCCAGCAGCTCGCTGTTTGCTCATACCGAGCCTGTGTCCTCCACCAGGGCCCCCAGGTTCCTTTCCACGGCGCTGCTCCCCGGCTGGATAACACCCCAGCTTCTGCTGCTTCTTTCTTCTCGTTTCCTGGCCTCCTTCTGCCTCCTCCTCCTCCGGTGAGGCACGGATGGTGCGGTGTTCATCCCCGGGCAGCTCTCCCTCCTGTCCGATTTAGCAGCCACCGGCTGCCTGGGTGGTGGGCAACCCCGCCGGCCTGGCCAGCTCGGGAGGTGGCGGCTGCTGCCGCTGCTGCCCGGCCCCTCAGGTGGCGCCGGGGCCTCTCACACCTGCCCAGCCGCCATGGCCGCCGGCACCTCAGGCCAGCTGCCTCCCCTCAGGCGACGTCCCCGCCGCGCCCGGAGGCGTCTCCCGCGGGTGTCGGGCTGTGTGTGCGGGTGTCGCGGCTGGGCAGGGTGTCGCGATATGCGTGATATCACGAGTGTGGGGGGGTGCGTGTGCGAGCGTAGCTGCGTACCCGCCAGCCCGCCCGCTCCCCTCAGCGCCGAGGAGCGGGAGGCAGCACCGCCCGCTCCTGTGCCGCCGCTGGGTGGCGCTGTCGGGCGCGGCGGCCGCTCTGGGCGGCGCTCGGCTGCTCCGGCGGCGGGAGGAAGTGACGCCACGCAGCGGAGCCCCGCGGCCTCCGGTGACATTTTCTCTGGCGTCGGGGGCTGAGGCGGGAGGAGGAGGAGCAGCAGCGCGGGGGGGGCGGCAGGGGCTACCGAGACCCAGCTCCTCCCGGCCTCCCATGCCTCAGCTGCTGCCCCCCAGGAGGGGCCCTGCGTGTCCTCCAGGTGAGTTGGGGCCGGGGCTCCGCCGCCGGTGGGGCCGGGCCGCCTCGCCGCAGCCGGGCGGCCGGCGGAACCGTCACCGTTAGACCCGCTGTGGGCGTGCGAGGCGGGTACCGGGATACCGGCCTCATCTTCCCCCCACCTCCCCCCGCCATCCTTCCTCCGGGGACGGTGGGAGTGGGCGGGTAGGCCCCTGCTGGGCCTGGTGTTACCGGGTCGGGCATCCTCCGTTGTGGGGGGAGAGGAGGTCGGGCAAAGGCAGGTGAGCGCCTTGGTGAGGGGTGACCCCTGTCAGGGTGCCCGCAGACCAGCCAGGCCGCCGCTTTATTATTTTTCTTGTCCTAACCTTGCCCGCAGCCGGCGGGTGTAAGCCTTGCCCCGGCTCCCGGGAGCAACTTCTGGTCGCTTTGTGTCTCCCAGGACTTCTCTGATGTCCTGTGGGGTGGCAAGAGCTGTGGGGCCAAGACCCCTTAGGAAACCAAGGTGTGTAACAGTGTAAAAGCCCTACTTTTAAGCTTCTTTGATTATTTTTTATTTTAATTTTTTTTTTTTTTTACTTTTTTTCTCTATCGTAGTTGATGTGGGAATATATTTTTGGGGGAGCAGAAGTTCAAGTTGTTCGTTGCTTATCTAGCCCGAGCTCCCCTTGGGCTCCTAACAACATCTAATGGGTTGCAGATGTGGTGTTGTGCGTTACAGCCATCCGAGGAGAATATAAAATTTAACTGTGCTACTTGTTCCTTTTAAAAAGGAAAAGAGCCAGTCTGAGCAGACTTGTAATGTTTTAACTATTTCCCTCTGTTCCCATATTGTAACTTTCTTTGCACTGAGGTTATCAATTACTAAAAAGGGTGCTTTTTCAAAGACTTGGTGATTATTACTATTTTTTTTATGTTTACATTGTGTGGCAGATAGGAAGAGCTTCCTGCTTTGTTAAGTAGCACCTAATTATATTTATGTCTTGGTTTGTTAGTGGTAAAACAAGGCTACTTGTATAAAAGTTTGTAGGGCCCTTTATTTTATTTATCAGAATTCCTGACTGCAATAACTTAGTTAAACAAGGTCTTGGTTGTAACTAAGGACACACTTTAACCCAGCAAAAGGTACCTATTTTGAAGGCTGAAAAGACTTGCGTGTAGCAATGCTATGACATAGGTCAATCCTGTTTGGTATCGGGCTTTTTTTTTTTTGCCAATTAATTCTAGCTTTTAAAAATGAAAATGGGTAGTAAAACTTCAAACCCTTGAGCATCTCTTTAAGAATGTAAAATTTCTCTTAATCCACCCCCCCCTCAATAGACTTTGTTTGGTTTCAGGTCTTCTCTGGTACTTGTCAAGCGTAAGACCAAATAATAGCTTCACTTGTAGGCAAGTTTTTGTGTTTCTAATTTTCCAGCTGAAATTTTAAGTACAAATAATAATAGCTCTCTCCTTAGAACAGCAAACAAATGTTACATTTTGGTTTCTCCTAAAATGTCATACATTGCTTAAAAAACTTAATGTTTGACCTTGAGGTGGAAGTGTGATGGTGCTTTTTTTGAGGTGTTCTTCTGGTGGTTCTCCTGCCCTAGTTAACACCTGTAATTGCTGTTTCTGTGACATAAGAGCTGGAAGTCAGGCAGTCACAACAGTGCAGCTTCCCCTGTTGCCCTGGAGGAAGGAAACATTGCCTCTGTGGAGCAAATAGGTTTTTAACAAGCTCTAAGGAGAACAGTAAGTTGCTTGTCGTATGCTTGTTAAACCCAGACATCCTCCCCTTGTGCGTGTGTAGGATACAAGAGCAGTGAGTTAAAGAATGGAGAGCTAAGCTCTCCAACAACAATTACTTTTAAGCATAATTTTCCGAGTGTTTCTCATATCTAGGGATCTGGAGCAGTCTGGTGCTGGCAAAAGAAGCTCCAAAGGGGGTGGTTTTGTGGCTACTAAAAGCTAATAAAATACTTCTCTCTGTGGTTCTGGTAGACCAGTAACACTGGTGTTTTGTCTGGGGGATTAGGAGGGAGGACAGTGGGAGTGATGGGAGGTAGTACGTGAGTTTGGGCAGATGGTATTTCTGCTCAGCTATGAGGATAACAGTTCTGACTCATTTTTAAACACTTGAATTTTTAATTATAATGTGTCGACTCTTTCTGTTTGCTCTTCAGCCTAATTGCTGGTTGGCATCGTGAGGAGGTGCGATGAGAAATTCTTGAGAAATCAGGAAGACTGTGGTCTTACACGTCCAAGCGCGTGGTGTGTGTGTGTGTGTTGCACTACAGCCTGGCCATCTACGTTGAAGGCTGCCTGCGTGGTAGAAATTGAAGCACAGAGACAAAGTTGGGAAAGGAGTGGAAGGATTAAACGGGGAAGGAGGGAGAAAGGGAAGGAACCTGAAGCCCAACCACAAGGCATCTGGAGAGCGGTCGGTGTGGAGCAGTCACGACATGCACAAGCCAAGGGCTGCCCTAACTGGTAAAAGAGAGAGTAGGAAGGGTGCCCGTGTGCCCCTGACAAATAGGCAGATCACCCTGGCAGCTGACAGTGTGGAGGAGGTGGGGATTAATGAGGTGAGATAAGATTGGATGAACAAAAAGTAAATATAGAGATTCATGAGGGGCTTTGAACCCTAAGCATCAGGGACGTGAGTTGGTGTAACTTGATCAGAGCAATGAGGAATAATTGCCTTGTTTGTCTTGACCCTCCCCATCTCCTTGCTCTGTATTTACCTTTAAAATCCAGCCTTTTTTGCCTTGCACTGATTTTTGTCCACTTTCTTTGCTACCTCCCCTATATTACCATATCAACTCCCTCCTTCCCCAAGAATGTATGCGCCATCTATGACCCGCCTGTATATCAACATCTCACTTAAACATCTGTTAATGAGGCAGGAGTCTGTACGTACCACGCTGTGAAAGCGGCTGCAGTCGGAGTGTTCACAGCTGTCTGGTTGTCCTCTGGCCAAAGGGTCACCCCTAGGTGCATGAAAGCCTTGGAAAATTTGCAAATGAGTAAATTGTTTTGAGCAACCTGTATCTCATTTTCCGTAACATCTCAAAGCTAGGATGGCAGTTTTTGGCAGAATCGTGTCTATGGTCAACCTCAGCTTCTGTGTTTTTATCTGCAGTTGACTAAATGACTTAAAAGAACTGTAAACATTGACAGAAAGTGAGCAACAGATTTTATAACACGTTTATGAGATGGGAGTGAAAGATTTAAATACCGTAGTTTGACGCGTGTAACTCGCGCTTTGGAAGAAACGCTCTGAAAAAGAAGTACCAAAACTTGAAAATCTTGAGCACTATGGGTAGCGATGGGGAACTGAAAACGAAGCAGCCATGGGAGAGAGGGACCGGCGCAGGGCTGTGGGATGAAGTTGTGAGGTGCTGTGCAGTTACACCTCCGAGAAAACCTGAGGCTTACGTGGCAAGGAAACCAATTTTCTCTGTTTTACAGTGAATCGACTGTAAAATGTCAATTGTCAGTTCATCAGGGAACCAATGTTTGTGCCTTTTGACTTCAGCACTGTTAACTTGGGAGCAGCTGAGGTGTGTGATGGCGGGATCTCTGGCAGCAGTTATTATTGGGGAAACTTGGTTTGCTGCTGATCTGTGTTGTCTTTCTGTCACACCTTTGTCCCAGGTTTTTAATGCGTGACGCGGCTCCGAGCCTGCGCCTCCAGCTCCGGAGTGTGTCACCTACAAGTGTGTGAAAAGAAAACCAGCTGAAAGAGACCCTAAATGAAAAATATGCCTCCCGTGCAAATATTATTCCTCCGTGCCTGTTTTATCATAACAGAGTGCATCTCTGAGCTGATGCCTTGTCACGTATTCGGTGTTACTGCTAAGAATAGTTCAAATTTAGATTTCTGGTTGCCCGTTCCCTCTTCACCAGTCCCATCATCGTGAATGGAGCCTGCAGAGGACAGACATTTCTCCACGGGGGTGACTTGTTTTTTTGCCGTTTCGAGCACACATCGATTAGTCATTCAGGACTGAAAATGAGATGCAGCTCAGGCGCTGAGGTGTTGCTGTTACACCGTTTGCAGATGCATTACTGAATGCACAGGGAGGTCAAGTAACACACCCCTGGCCATGTGGTGGGTCAGCTTGAGATTCAGAACAATCCAACCTAACATCCTTTTTTATTTAAAAAGGTTCTTAGGGTTTTATACCCATTTGACCACATAGTCTGTCTCGTGAACGCTCAGAAATTGATTGAAGTAGCAGTATAGGGTACAGGTTTCAGCCTTGTCTGAATTTGGTCTCCAAGAAGACAGTTTAAAAGCTGTTAGGACTCAGTTTGACAGGTTTTTAATCATAATCAGAACAGGTGGTTGTGTTTTTTAATTCAAGTATTTAAGACTCTTTCAAGCTAGTATTTTCCTTTCAGTAGCTATGGATCATGGATTTGACTTGACAATGAGCCTGTTGCAGGACAATGCTCTTCTACTTCGATGCTTCAAAATTTCCTAGAAATGAGCAGGCAGAGCCAGTCCATGATGGGATAAGTGTTCTTTGTGCTGCATTTCTGCTGTAATGTCTTGTTTCACGGTGCTTTCAAGACTTATTTTAGAGAAGGCAGATTTCACTTCCGTTCATCCAAAATGGGTAGAGACCAAGTGACTCGCCAGTAGCAGAGCTGGGAATAACTAAGAGCCAGGCTTTATAATGCTGGTTGTCTATGTGATGATGCAGTTATTACCATTTCAGTCATTTATTTTTCATCGGGAATATCATGTTTCTGTAGTACCAGTTTTAGGATGGTGCCGTATGCTCCAGTAGTATTGTCAGAGTTTCTGGAGTAAAAACGAGTCAACCTAAAATGACAGCCAGGTGAGGTTAAGACAGAACTGGTCTTTTGTGCAGTATCTTTCTTGTCAGCTGGCAATTTCCTGACTCCCCACTTTCCCAGTTCTTGTTCTCTGGGAATGCCAGCTCTTGCTAGAGAGATAGTTCGAAGTCATTTGGCAAATTAGGGAAAAAGGTTGGTAAAGAATAGGTCAGGAAGCTGCCTACAAATTCCATGTGCTTGTGTTTAGAAATACAGTGGAAGATACGTGGGGTTTAGAGGCTGTCTCCTAATGAAATAAGTTGGATGACATGCCAGTAGCCTGAGGCCTTGTTGTGTTTAATAAGATGTCATTAGGAAATGAAGTTGTTATTCTGGGAAAGAATGGGCTTGTGGGCACTGGTGCCCGTGAGTTGAATTACTGATAAATACAGTATCAGTAATAAAACTGATAAATTCAATATCATCAATATTAGAATCATAGCATCATAGATTCGGTTGGGGAAAAAACCTTTGGGGTCATCAAGTCCAACCATCTACCCTACTCTACAAAGTTCTCCCCTACAATGTATCCCCCAACACCACATCTATACAACTTTTAAACATGTCCAGGGTACAATAGCTATGGATCCTCCAGAGCTAGCAATACCTTTTGATCAGGACTATGCATAAATCTATTGGGAATTATAAAAATAAATTAAAAAAAACCCAAGCACCCGAGCAAGCAACAACAAAACATTTATTTGAGTATTGTTTGTAAAAAGCCTTTAAGGAGGAGTTCTGTTTTCCATGGTTCCAGTTGCTGAAGTTAATAAGCAATCCTAAAAGTAATTCACAGGCTTTGGAACTGTTCACTGTAATAAATAAAATCCAGAAATTATCGAATACCATAAAACTAGGCTGGGAGAGTTTAGTATCTTGCTGGAGTTAGCTAATTAATCCTGAAGGTATTCAAGAGGTGAGTTGACATGGTGCTTGGGGATATGGATTAATAGTGGATTGGGGTTGGTTTGGGTGTGGTGTGGGGTTTGGGTGTGGGTTTTTTCAGTTTGTTTTTTTTTTTTATCATTTGTTGGACTGGATGATCTTAAAAGTTCCCTTCCAACCCAGGTGATTCTGTGATTATTGAGGGCTTATGAAGTTACAGACCTCACCTCTGAAGTTACAGACACTTGATTCCCCATTTTTGTTTTACGAGATCAAAATGTTTTTTTCTACTTTTTACCACCTGCAGTGAATTTCACTGTTCATCTTGTATGGAACTGATTAAGTTCAACACTAACAAGACTGTGGTGAATGAAGAGAAGGGGGTGAATTAATACTTCAGACCTGATTTTTTTTTTTTTTTCTATCTCCCATTTTGCTGGGGAAGCTGTATATATTGTTTATGTCTCCTGAGCCAGCTGAGCTGCTTTTTCCTAAATCAAGAACAATAATGCAGCAAATCATTTTTATGTAAATAGTACTTTTATTTAAGGCTAAGTAAGTTTTTGGGGGAGGTTTTGTGTGGTGGGTTTTTTCCCTCTTATCAGTACTTGCACTGGCATGGTACATAATGAAAATGACCTTTGAATTTTCTTTTTCCTCCCTTGACAGCTGGTAACTTGCTGTCCTCTTACATGCTGTTATTTAATTTCTGTGTAGTCAAATATATGCAAAGTCTTTTGTGGGAAAGAAATGTCTATTTCCCGGTCCTCCTGTTATCCTCTCAGAGCAGAGGTCAAATTTCTTCACCTTTGCCAACTGGGAGTAAATACTATAGGAAGTATTTGAAGTAAAAGTTGTGTTAAAGCCCTTATTCATAATGTACTTGTAACTGACTTTTGACCCAGTGAGTTCTGGTTTTTGAAATACCCAAAGTATGAGTTTTTGCTCATTTGTAAGACCGACCTGTGTTTACTGCATGCTGTTTTTAGATCTGTTGTTTTTCAAAAGCTTATGCTAAATAAACCCTTTCCTGCACTGTCCTTTTTCTTCACCAGGCTTTGTCCTCCTTCCATAACAGATCGTGCCATGGTCCTTCTCTGCCAGTGTCCACAAATGCTTGTCTACGGATGATGTCCTACAAGAATTTAACTTTTGGTTGCTTAAGTTTACTAAGAAAGCTCCATTAAGACTCAGAATGTTAGGATTTGTAAAGATTTTGACTCAGAGATTAGATGTCTTGAGTTGAGTATGGTTCAGGGGCCCAGGTGAGCTTTCTTGGTGAGAAGGTAGCGAGTTGCTACTGGTGAAATTACACCTTGCTTTCCAAGTCCCAATTAGGTCACCACAGACCAGTGTCATGAGTGTTGGCTTCTTTAGGAGCTCTTTGGACATAGGAAAACAATGGTATCGATTGTTAGCAACCTGGTGGATGCTGCAGTCAATTGGCACCTCTTATTACTGGTCAGAAAATGAGCAAGGGTTTGGTGTCAAGAACAGCCCAACAGCGGTTGTTGTCTTACTAAAATATTCACAATCTGAATGCAACGTGCCTTTGCCTCTAGTGTATTGATACTATTTATTTTTCAGTAATATATCTACTGCAAATTCATGTTGTAATACTTAGATTTGATGCTAACTTAATAATTAAAGCAACAAATGGATAATCTTAGTGGCTTGTGGATGAGAAAATGACTGGAGGTCTGGGTTTGGTTTACAGTTCCTTTCCAGCCTTTCTGTAGAATTTGGGATGTTTCTTTTTCAGCTGGCCAGACCCTAAAACGGGGATGTTACAGCCATGTGGCAGGAGCAAAGACACAGCTCTGGTATTGAAGCTTTAAAATACCTGAGGGTCGGTTTTGTTTGTTTCCTGGGGTAAAAACACGTAAAAAGAAATTATTTTATTGTGAGGGTGGTGAGAGCCTGGCCCAGGTTGTCCAGAGAAGCTGTGGCTGTCCCATCCCTGGAGGGGTTCAAGGCCAGGCTGGATGGGGCTTTGAGCAGCCTGGTCTGGTGGGACTGGAGCATCTTTAAGGTCCCTTCCAACCCAGACCATTCTGTGATTCTAAAAAGGTCTGATCATAAAATAGAAACTTTAGAATTGCTTAATATTGCTTAAATCATCTTTGTTAAATGGCTGTTATAAATCCATGCCACTTCTTGTTCAGCTTGAGCTTGTAGATAGCTGTAAGAGATGAGGAGATGCCTGCAAGTTCTTACACGAGCTAAGGAAGTACCCGCAAGACATCCCGGGCGGTGGTAGCAGCATGGGTTAGGTGGAGAGGAACAGGTACCCAGAACTTGACCAAAGCAGCCCTCTTATCTACTGAGAGCATCTGTCCTCCTGATATCAAGAGTTCTGCAATATTGGTGCAGATGGGTTGGATTGTCCAATGCTCTCCCTTGCTCCACGGGCTGATCCCGCCGTCTGTTGTACAAGATGCTCACCTTGCTTTCCTTCTGCACACTGGCTCTGATCTCATTTGGCCAACTAGCCCTACGGTAAGGTCCACAGCTTTCCTCCAGGAGGCTGGATTACAGGAGGAGGTACTTGATGGGTACTAGCTGGCCCAGCAGTTCTACCTCTTCACCGCAGCAGTGGACTGCGGGATGGACTTAAGCACTTCTGGAACTCCAGCTTGTGTCCCACAGCTCTCATTTCTGCTTTGAGATTTCCAAACCTCAACAACAGTTGTGAGGTACAGAGTGTTCGTGTGTGCCTGCCTGTTCTGCACTGGCCTTGGTTTTCACAGGAGACAGCACAAGCCCTTCTGGAGCAAACACCGTGCTGCTGAGATGACTTCACTGCTTCAGGGTTACACTGAAGTTGTCCTGATCTGCCAATTGGAGCCGTTAGTGGATATTGCAATGTGTGATTGCTTTAAGGATATTTCGTCTAAATGTTCTTACTAGAAATAAAATCCGTGCTCTGAAGATCAGGATTAATTTGTTACATTTAAAAATCTAGGTTTTCTGTGAGCATTACTTCATTAAGCACAGTAGAACAACAGGCCAACGCTTCTTCAGAAGAGAAGGTCTGTTTATATAGAATGGCATGAAGTAGCAGGGAAAGCACAGAATATGTTTCCTTTGAGAAATAAAAATGGATAGTTAAAGTGGGAAAACTTGTGAAACTCAAAGTCTTAGAAAAAGATAGTATATCCATATAACGAGCCACAATAGCATCATCCTCTGCAAGCTTAGTATGTGGGAGACAGGAATAAGAAACTAGGCATGGTCATCCTGGCATTGATTTCTGCTATTAATTCTGTTGAAAAAATAATGAAAAATCTAGAGCGAGCCAGTTAAATTTTTAGGAACAGGTAGTAATAAAAATGAGCCCCCTCTAATTTTTAGAGCAGAGAGCATTGTAGACTTTAAATCGCTGCACGCTTCAGAAAAATGGTTTCACTATGAGAACAAAATGAGATTTTTAAAAGGCTAAGTGCAGCCAACCCTGTATGCCTTTATCTCTATGCTAATGAATTTTATTTTTACGAGGACTATGATTTTTTTATTTTCTTTTGTGAGTTTCCAGTGCAGCTGGTGAATATTTCTGGAAGCCTGTGTGCGGGCTTGAGAACTAACCCAAAGCTGGTAGTTACCTTTCATTTAAAAGAGGCAGAATATATGCATTAAACATGACAGTGCAAAAGCCTGTATTTAAATGTAAAGTCTTGCTTCTTATTTACGATGAAAAATGTTACTTCTCAGAGTTGCAAAGGATGCTCTGCAAACCTTTGTTTTAACACACATACTTGCCATTTTTATTCAGCCATGGATAATTTGTATATGCAGCCTGTTGAGCCCTCAGTAGGAGTGGCCTATTTTTAAACCTTCATTTGTTTATGCAAAACCAGTTGAAACACAGCATTAGTTTTTTTTAATCTTTTCTTCTTTTGTTTTGCAACGGCAGTTCTCTTACCAGGCTGCTATTCTTTCGGCTTGCCACCAGGCCTGATTTATGAATCATCTGATAAAGAGCCAGCTCTGCTCCCAGAAATGTGCCTTGGGTAGAATTGTGTGCCAGTGAGTCAGCTCCAGGGCAGCCTTTTCAAAGGAACACTATATAAATTACACGGTACCCGTGTGGGGGTGGCTTAGTGTTATGAAAAATCTGCTCTCGAGCATCGTGCACACACATCCACACAGAGCTGAGTCAACTCTCCTGAGTTAAATTGAGTGCTGGTCACGCTTCTCTTGTTTTAAGTGCATGGGTATGTGTGACACTTAAAAGAAAATAAAAAAAAAGAATGTACGGTATCTTGGGGAGGAGCTGAACAAGCCCAAAAGGCAGCGGGTTGGGAAGCTCAGAAATTGTTGGTACTTCTGCATTTGTCTGGATGCAGATTAGTTTTCTTTCTGATAGAGATCTAGTTGTTTGCATTGATTAATTTTTAGTTACTTAAACATTTTGTTGTTGGGCATGCCTGTATGTGTTGTTTGTGCTAGAATGTCACTGGTGAGTTCGCTGAATTAAGTGCATTGGCTTTTAATGGAAAGGAAGGTGACTGGAGTATTAAAAATAGTGTTACCAACATGCAGATACACCTACAGAGCTTCTTGGTGAAGCTTCAGAAGTGGCCAGAGTCATTAGCACTTCTCATCCTCAGAGTTATGTGGCTCTTTTGTCAGAAGAGGACAAAAGAGCCAAAAGTTTCTCCTGTATTTTGAAGTTGACTTCAAGAGTTGACTTCCGCGTTGTGGTCAACTCTTCGGTGCCCAGGTCCTTTGCTGCTTCTGTCATTTCCCATCCACCATCCTCAGACACATAGTCTGTCAAATGTTTGATTCAGAGTTCTTGATGGGCTTCTCTGAGTGTTTACATTTAAAAAAAAAATTAAAAGAAGTCAACTTTTACATCATTTTATTAACCTTGATTGTATATATTTGTCATTACTTTCTCACATCTCTGATTTATTCCATCTATGCTCAGTTACAGTGGGTTAATGTGAGATAGTATAATCCACTGTTGCAAATAACTGTTCAAGTACGAGCCAGTATAGTCTTTAGTTCTGTATATATACAAAACCACATCCAGATGTCGATAAAAGTACTGATTTCCATGATGCTGGAGCTGTAAGGTAGTACGTGCTGTGGAAAGTTCTCTGTAGTTAGCTGTGCATTCTGAACAAGTAGCTCCTGTGCAGCACTGCAGTTTAATTTTTAACTTTTATGTAGTCACAAAAGCTTAAAGAACATACTTGCTGTTACTTTCTGCAAAAACGTGGGTAAGTTTTCTCTTTTTTTCCCAAATTACAGCTTGAAAATGAATTGCTAGTGGTACATGTCAGTTTACACTGCTTTCTTTCAGTGCCGAAATGGAACTAAAAGACAATGTTTTGCTGTATAATTTTTTTTATTTAAATAATTGCTAGAACCAGCATAAGAAGTTGCTACCATTGTAAGCAGGGAAAAATAGTGGTCTGTTGGCCTCTAAGTAGGAGGACATGGGTTCAGCAATAAACTAAAGTAATATCTAACAGCAAGTGGCCGTGTAAGACATCGTACTTTTAAAGTAAGAATCTGTCATATCCAGACCTGCTGACAAAAAGAGTTATTTGCTTCATATAAGCCAGGTATTCTTTATCGTGAATCAGTTCAATAACACATAAAACGATACCGTACAATTAAGGTTAGGGTATCCTGGTGTTTATTAAGTATTTCTGGCTTTATCATTTGTTTGGGTGTAACTCATTTCCTTCTGACATTTCAGGATATACAATTACAAAGAGCATTTACTGAGAGCGAACTGAACAGAAATATTACGAAGGATGTATGAGTGGCCAGTTATTGATTGGTAAAGGGCATGCATGCCATCTTCAATATAACTCTGTGCAAAAGCATATATTACTTAGGAGCGTATGTTCCATGATAGTTGTTCTTTAGGAAGCTACTAATACGTGATTTGATTGACTTTTTTTTTACTTTCTAATAATTTTTTATCTTCAAAATTCTTGGAGCTAACAGTGCTGTGAAAAAACCACTCAGTACCATCTCCTGTGTCTGGGGGGAAACCTGTGAGTTCCAGGTGTGATGAGACCAAACAGCAGGTAGTTTTTCATCAGATTTGTGGGGGTTTTTTTTGAGGGAGTAACTCTGTTCAGTCACCATTAAGTGGTAAAAGGGTCAGGGTTAGTGGCAGCAAGCTGTTAGACTGCCTGGGCTGTCCCTGCTCATCTGACCTTCAAATCCTTCTGGATTTCTTCACCAAAGTGCACTTTTCATAGTATGCAAATGATGTGCCTTTACAAATGACTCCACAATTTGAAAATGATTTCCCAGGTAAAAATACAGTTAGATATTTAATGGCTTCTGCATATTGGTGTGTTCGATGTGTGGCTGGAAAATAAAATAATTTCCACTGGAAAAATCTAGTACAGAAGTTTTTACAGAACTGCCTTTTAAAATCATCGGTATTTGTGCATCAGAAAAAGAAGAATGACATTTCTGAGCAATGTCTAATTAAGTATCCATCTGTGTCTGTAAGCATCAGACCTTATTTTTCATCACTGTGTTCTCATTTAATAAGTAAGAAACTAGTCTTTTTCTAGCATCACCTTGAGATTACCTTTTCTAGGACTGTAACTAGAAAAGTGAATGGCAAGAAAGGGAGTTTTTCACGGTAGACTCTTCCTCTCTCTGATCTATTCATCTCTCCAGTAGAACTAAATTGGTGCATTTTTTTTCTTTGAGAGGAGCCTTTCCTTGGCGTAGATATTTTCCCCTGAACTGTCTGTGTTCTTCCTGGCGGCAAAGTCTGAGTCACGATAGGATATTTTTTTTTTTTTCCACCGAGATAAATATCAAGTTCCTTTTTATATTCGTACTAATGCTCGAATTGTTGACTTTTTAAATAGATAGTTCAAGGGACCTGGGGAGTATAGACCTTCATCAGAGCAAATATTTTTTCCACACACAGAAACACGAATGATTGTCGTCAAGATATACTTCTGTGAAGTTACCAGTCCCTGTGCTACCTTTATTACTGAAAATATAATTCACTGATCCCTGAGGGATCAGACCAGCGTGGTTTGAGTAGTTAAAGTAAGATCCTGCTTAATAATAATAAAAAAAATCTTCCTAAATCATTGAATTAGACTGCTCGCAAGGTGGCAACAGGTAGATGAACCGTAATTTTTTTGCTGGTTGACAGGCCAGAGAGGTGGAAAGGCAAGTAGGGGTGTTTTTATACTCCCTCTGGGAGCTGTGAGGTAGATGATGTTCCCAAGTCGGGCGTTAGTGAAATAAAGAGTCTCTGGTTCACTTTGGCTGCCCTTTAGCTCTGCGTCAAGTTCTGTTCTTTGTGCTCTCCAGGCTAAAAGCATGATGAGTAGTGCAGAAGCTGTTCTGCAGTTATTAGTATGAATATTTAAATACATGTCTTTTGGTCAGGCTAATATTTTTCTGGTATGCATTTGAGCAACCTTATTTTTTCCTTGCATATACATTTCAGAACTCCTAGAAAAGATATTTTTCTTTTCAAAGTGGATGGCCAGAGCAAAGCTGGGAATTGGACTAGCAGCTACAATACACATCCCACTCTGTATAACGCCTGGGCAGTGATTTAATCATCCAAACTTTGTTTTACTTACATACACAATAGGAGAATTATTTGATAATGTAGATTTGCAGATGAAATATGTAGAAATACTGATTTTATTACAGTATGGGGATGTGTGTATGTCTCATCATGTGTATTCATCATCTGGGTTTGTTGGTGCTGTGTTGTGGCCTTAGAAATAAACTGATCCCTACGTAATATTTATTTCCTACATTAAATTACCATCTCCAGAAATTCTTCTTTTAAGTTGCTTTCAAGAGAGTTCTACTCAGTGCAAGTATTGGCAAACATTCTTCTTTTATATAAAAGTTCCTATATTTTATAATATGTGGGGGTTTTTTTTGTTTTTTGGGGTTTTTTTTTTGGAAGTAAAATGCTGGTTTTACTTGTTTCTTTTTCCCTTTGGTATTTAGCAGACCTGGGCTTCTCAATCCATCTTTCTTGTGTTGCCTGATGTTAACTATTCTTTCTTTCCTTAACTGGTGTTTCTCTCCCATAAATATTTTCATAATTCCCTTGCACCATCCAGCATTTCATTCATTAGCCCGAAGGAAGCATGAACTCTATTTTAGTGTTCTTTAAAAATGAAGTTTCAAAGTGGGTTAGGGCAGATGGGACAAGATTGAGCTTTTCACAGCACCTTTTAGGAGCAGGGAAATAGCCTTATTTTGTGCCACAGAGGGAGAGGGGGAAGCAGCCTATAATTATAAACATAGAATTACAGGCAGGAAACTGGAGAAGGATTGTCGAGGTACAGAAAAATCTGTGTGAACCATCCAGCTTTCTCTGGCTGCTCAAGTACTAATTGCCCTTGTCTGCAGAAATGCGCTGTTAAAACAGACCAGTAGATTAAATCTTAATACTGCTTTTCCTTACCCACACATTTTTTGAAATGCCATAAATTTATCATTAACTGTACTTCTGAACCCATAAATTATTTGTTCCACGGCATTCGTTTGGTAATTGAGTGGTTTTTATGCTGAATTCCAAGTGAAAATTTATGTGAATAAAGAGGATGAATAATGAAGATAATATGGTAAATACTGATCTCTAAAACCAAATTTCTCTGAAGGTGCTTTGGGTATTTCTGGGTTGATAGTGTACAAGTCATCAGTCTGATAAATAGCTTGGGGTTTTTTTTGTGTTTGTGTTGAAGTAGTGCCATTTATTAAATTAGAACGTGAAGTAAAACGTAGGATACTGGTTGTGGGTGGATACTGTTTCTTGCTTGCAGCCTGTACTACGTGATGCTTTTTTCCTGGCAGATTTTGAGAGAAACTAGGTCAGCCCGTAGGTTCTCACACAACCAGGACTCGCATGGGAGACGCTCAAGGAGCACTTGAATGGTATTAGATGCTTCTAACAAGTCTTTACATGACTCACCAGCATGGCAGCTCTCTGATGAGAGCGAATCCATCTTGCACGTAGCTCATGCTTCTAAAAACCTTGCCTGTAGATGTTGTGAACCCTGTGTCCTTGACAATTTGGTAGCACTTCATGACGTTGCTTGTAAATACATTGCTATTACGTGAGATCTACTGGCAGAGCAGTTCCACTGGATAAAGGTGGTGTCTGTAGTCATGCTCTCTACCTCTTCTGCTCAACGTGGCTGGATTTCTCCTCTCTCATGTTGGTACTGTAAATTTGCAAATTACCATAAAACCGTTGTAGTTTTATAGGGTTGAGGTCCTGTTCAACTGAAAGTAGATTTTTCATAGGTACAGAAGCTGAACCGTTTGCTGGTCCGTCCAGGTAGATGACTACCAAGTCTGGGAATTTTCAGGCTGGCATGGTTCATAAAGGCTAAAATTCGCCATTAAAATATGTTTCAAGTTCTAGGTAAAGAAATTAAGCATATGTTGCTTATAATACATTGATTTAAATTTTACAGAGTAAGAGTTGAGAAATATTTTTTAATTGTCATATCTGTTGCAGATTATTTTCAGATCTTTTGTTTTGATTATTCTCCTGAGGTGAATCACATTTAATGTAGTTTCGATACCGTCTTCCATGGGTGTGTGTATAAGGAAGAAGAGTTTGATGTAACAGGATGAGTTCACTAGGAAAAAAGTAAACAAGGAAAACCAAGACGCTACCGTACCACGCTGTCTGCAACAGCAAGCCATGGGTTGGCTTGTGCAGAGCAAGATTGTGTGAGTTATCTGGGTAACATTGTTCTTACTGTTCTGTTCCCGTGCAGGCTGCTGTCTTGTTGAAGTCCATATCTAGTCTTCCAGACTGCGTGCTCCATGCTTTGAGACCAGGAGGACCTCGGTGTTCTGAAATGAAGATGGAGGCGGTGGGAAAAGCGGAAGAACTTGTTGATTCGGAAGTGCCACCAAAGACTTCTGAAAAGCAAGAGACTGCTCCCGACGAAGACGGGCCTATAGAACTCGAGACGCCGACTCCAAAGGACAAGGTGTCCCCCGCAGCAGACTCTGCGGTGCTCTCCTCCATGCCTTGCTTACTGATGGAACTGAGGCGAGACTCCTCGGAGTCTCAGCTGGCCTCTACAGAGAGCGACAAGCCAGCGGGCGGCCGAGTTTACGAGAGTGACTCTTCTAATCACTGCATGCTCTCCCCTTCTTCCAGCGGGCACTTGGCTGACTCCGACACCTTGTCTTCCACAGAAGAGAATGAGCCCTGTCAAACTGAGGCTGCTGGAGAGGGAGACCCTTCTGCCGTGTCCGGGGCTGCGGTTGGGAGGAAATCCAGGCGATCCAGGTCCGAAAGTGAAACTTCCACAATGGCTGCCAAGAAAAACCGACAGTCTAGCGATAAGCAGAACGGCCGAGTCGCCAAGGTCAAAGGTCACCGGAGCCAAAAGCACAAAGAAAGGATTCGGCTGTTGAGGCAGAAGCGGGAGGCGGCCGCTCGCAAGAAGTACAACCTGCTGCAGGACAGCAGTACCAGCGATAGTGACCTGACCTGTGACTCGAGCACGAGCTCCTCCGAGGATGACGAAGAGGTTTCAGGGAGCAGCAAGACAATCACTGCAGAGATACCAGGTAGAGGATGTTTTTTAAACTGAACTGTAACGCGTCTGACGTCGTTTCTCAGCTGTCATGCTAAATTTGATGAGTGACGCTTGAGAAAAACCAGGAGAACTGCAGCTCTGTGTAAATTTGAAGACTGCAGTGTATTAACGAGACGTGGGCAAATTTAAAAATCGGTTCTGAGGTTTCAGTGCACTTTTGCACACCAGCACAGCGTAGAAATGGGCAATTGAAGGAAGGACTATCTTTGAATTCTGAAATTTTCAGATCTTTTCCTTTTGTAAGCCTATATAAACTCCTAGCAGTGCTTTGAGATCCCGTTAGGTGGTGATAGTCTAATCAATACATTCTTAAGATAAGTGGCCAGCTTGGCTTTGATAACATTAAGATGACAGCTTGGCAGCTGTGCTAGAAATAAGGCCTCATACCCCTTGACGTGTTACAGTAAGACCCTCTCCACTATTGCACTTATTCTGTACTTTTCAGCTCTACGTTTCAGTGCATGACAAACCTACTTAGCCTTATTGTGAGTTCTTGCAAATTGCAGCTGGTCACCTATTTTAGGACATAAATACGAGTTTGTTAATGCAGTTGCCCAAGCTATATCCACACTTAAATTTCTAAACATTTTAGACAAAACTGTTACCCATTTCCTGTGTCGTAAGGATCTATAATTCCTATACTTCTAATTTTCTGACACAGCTGCGTTAAGATAGGAGGCAGCAAACTTAGGGGCCTTCTCATGATTTTGTTAGCAAAAGAAAGACAAATTCTTCAGTGGTAGGTTTGTCTGCTGAGTCTTAGCTAGCCCGAGTGCCGTGGACAGGATTTTGTGTGAATTATTCTTGCAGAATATTATACCATAGAAAACCGTCATCATATGGCAATCTTTATATGGTGATCAAAATAAAAGCACATAAAAATAAACTTTTTGGCTTGCCAATTTTTACTGGGTTACATGCCTTTTTGCCTCTTGTGCTTGAAAGTCTTTTTTCTTTTTGGAGATAAATATCAGCTTACACAGGGCAAGAACATTTAAAGGAAAACTGCAATAATTAGTCTGAAGTTGCCGAACTAATGTTTGCTAGATGAGTTGTTAAAATATTTGCAGCAGATTTTATAAATAATTGTCTCTTAACTGCCTTGATTATGGTGAATGATTCTGTCACCATGAGACCTGGCGTTTTTCCCACATATTGCTAGGAAGCAGGTTGCACAAAGGAAATTGATGTTTATTATTAGAAAGTTTCGGAAAAGCATAGTCCTCTTGTAATTATTGTGTAGTAAACTTTTAATAGAGATCTAAAATTATTTTTACCAGTTTAGAAGTTAGACTTCTAGCTTTCATAGTTTTGTGTCTTTTTATTTACTATATTTACACTTTGCTGGGGAATTAAAACCTGATTTAAAGCTGGTTGAAGAAGACTTTTTCATTGAGTTTTGGGACAGGCTCCTCCCCACTCAAAAAAAGCCACCCAAAAACCACACCATAAATCCCCCCAGGATATATTCTTAAGTCACAGAGGTATCCCTTGTGTCCCAGAAAAGCACCACATGGTGTTTTCAGGGCTGCCAAGGTTTCTGACTTCCATTGCAGAGATCTGAAACCACTCTGTGATGATTTTTCTGTGTCACCAGGCTCTAATGCATTTGAGCTCTTGGTCTTAACTGCAAGATGCTTTGCACAGCCCATTGTAGTGTAGGAAATAATTTGATTATTTAGTGATGATTACACCTAGGCCCAATGACTTTTACCTTTATTTTTACCTGCGATGCAAGCTGTGGGAGTGCAAAAACCATCCAGAGGAACAATAACATTTATTCTTATTTCATAGCATGTATCATCTGCTTGATACTAAATTCTAAACTAAATGTTTAAGACATTAAGACTTGGAGTTAGGCGCAATGCATACCAGCCACATTGTGGTTTTCCTTTAAATGGAAAAGACTTTGGGTTGTGTGTTATAGACAAAGTACAAAAGAAAAATAATCTTTATAGAGATAAGGGCGACGTTGGCCAAAAAAAAATGCATTCTGCACTACTTGTGGGTTAATGAAAACGTTGTGGTCTGAGCAGATGGGGTGGAGCTGTGAGAGTCAGAGCAGGACTCCCAGCCCTCCCCCGCAGTGGTAGGTTCACATGCCATCTGTGATCCCTCTTCCTGGAACTGGCAAAGTGCTGAACTTAAATTTTTTTCTTTTTTCCTTTTTTTTTTTTTTTAAAAAATAGAAAGCCATTTTAGTACACTTAGCGGTACACTGTGAATATCCTGAAAACTTAAGGGTTGAACACGTAGTTAGAAAGTAATACAGGGTTAAAAAAAAAAAATAAATAGCATTAGTGGAAATTCAGGCTTTGAGTGTCCTCTGCACCCAATCAAAAGCTAAGAGAAAGCTTCAGGTTTAACTAATTACTCAAACCTGAGTGTCGATAAACTATAGTGCACCTCTCAGAAGGACATAAGCATGAAAAAACTTTTGCCTTTGCTTTTGAAAAAGTCTGCACACATCGTTGCAGAAGAGTTTTACAGGTAGCCCGTGTTCCCCCTAGTCTGACTGTATTGGGACTCTTCAGCTGTAATGTTTGTTACTGTCTAAACATGGCTTATTTTTGGGACAGATTTTCAGTTATCTACTGTCTGAAAAATAGCGTTGCCAATAGAGATGCTCTAAAATTGTTAGTGATGGTTAATTTAAGGTGGCCGTTGTGTGCAGAGGCTGGACACAGTCGGCCTCTTAACCTCCTGTTGACATAGGTAGCATTACAGAGGACAATTCACTCGCCTGTGGTCTGAAAATTGAAGTGCCACGTTCGAGAAGACAGTCGTCTTTCATGTTGTGTAAATAAACCTCTACCATTTTAATAGGGCAGTTATGTTTTTTTCAAACCCCCCATGTGACCAGTTCTGAAAAAAGCTTGGTTAAATGAATAAGGTGAGGGAGGTGTTCAATGAAATGCAAAATAATGCCATGAACACGTGTGTGGTGCCATTAGCTTCATTTTGTGTGTGCACCCACTTCTGCAAAAGGGAATCAGTTTGGTCTCCTGAACTCAGATGTAACGTGGATAAAAATACTGTCAGGCTTGTTTTTCTCCTCAAGAGGGACTGAAGAGTAAAGAGTTGGGATCTTACCGCTGCTGCTTCAGTACAGATATTGTGAGCTCAGCAGGCGTGAAGCACAGTAGGTGTTGGGTTATTCTGAATGCATTGCCTGGTGTGAATTTACACCTGAAAATACAGGTTCAGTCTAAACTTCATTATGACATCAGAGAATACCATGATTTTTGAATTATCGCAGATGAGGAGCAATTTCTTACTTTTTCATGACTGAGCCTCTCTGTTGGATGTAGGATTTTACTGTTTCTAAGCACCGGGTAGTATCCATGGTGTAAGAGGATGGTTCTTGAGTCTGAAAATAGGTTCTGCAAGACCTGCTGCTGTTAAGTTTTTCCTTTGAAACAATTTTAAATTTGATCGTGCAAATTAACTCTGAATTAAATTGGCACAAGAGCAAGTCTGAGAATCAGTGTTTATTTCTTTGCAAACACTTCCTTTGGGAGAAGGAAAGGGTTTTTGAAAATTCAAATATAATACGGAAATACTGGCATTTCACCGCCATTGTGCTTTCTACAACTCAGGAAAATATGAATTGAAACGTGAGTGACTCGTGTTTTAGGCCTTCAAAAAATCTGTTAAAAACTTTGAGTATTGCTGTTAAAAAAGATGTTGCAGCTCACAGGTTTTTAATATGTAGGAACCCAAAGCGAGGGGAACAGTGTGTGTGAGGGACTCTCAGCCAGGTTACTTCCTCCTAAGAATTGTGTGGAGAACTTGGACAAAGTAACCCAGAATGAGAATTACAGAAGAACAGGGTAAAAATAATACAAAAATCTGTTGAGTGATTTGCAGTGAGTTACCCCTTTGGAAATGTCAAGTAGCATAATGACACAGAGCAACCCACCATTGCTAATCACAATGAAGATGCAGCACATCTTCTTGAATTGTTGCACTTTAAAACTTACTAAATTAAATAATTTTATATTTGGTTGTTCTTCAGATAATATTTAATAGATCCCATAAAGGTCTAGAAACAGCATGATGGCATTTCTTAGGTGGTGTTTTGCAGGAGGTATTGTCTTGAAAATAAGATAGGAATCTTGGCTTCTGACCCCTTTGTATTGCAAATTTCTTCACCTTTTGACTTGGCATAACTTCAAAAACTGTAGAGCTTTAAGTTTATAGACAGCAAAGGAACCAGTTAGGTAATATAATACAATAAATATGCATTTAGTATAATAAAAATGCATTTTTCATCTAGATTTTCTTTTTAACCCTGCGGGCCACCAGGAAAGAAAAGATTGAATAGGGCCTTGTTATAAGAACTGTAAAGGAAGCACCTGAAGCATTGATTTGCTGCTACTGTAAATTGTAGATATACTATGAATGATGCCTTGTAAAAATAGTATTTCAGGGTAATATATAATTCAATATCTAGTCTCTTCAAGTTACAGAACAGTTTTGTCAGCTTTGACCATGCTCGTTCATTCTTAACTTTAAAAGCCTAGCTAGATTGTCTCGCATGTCACCATCAGTAGCTTTTATTTAAATTGCAATTAAAACTTGTTCAACATTGCTTGAAGGTGCCTGTGGAAATCAGAAAGACTACCATTTAGTTACTTGGTCTCAGGACAAGATCTGTGACTAAAGACACATAAACAGAATCACATTGGAATTGGATGTTCTGCACTAGGAGTATGTGAACATAAGAAATATTTTTTTCAGTGAGGGAGAAGACACTGATTATACAACAGGTACCACAATTTAGGAAAACGGTACCTTTTCACTGAATTAGTTAGAATGTAGTCGGAGGGATGTAAATTAGTTGCTGTAAAGTCATTTATTTTGGAGCAGAGGACCTGAATGCTGAATTTCAAGCCTGTCTGGTAAACAGATGGGAGAGAAGACTTAAAAAGTAGGGCTTTTAATAGAAGATTTTTGGTCCCTGAGGGGTCATGTTGCTACTGCTCAGAAATGAGAGAATAAGCCTAGGCTTCATTTAGATGTGACTGAAGGACTTAGGTATACCTCATTTTGATAGCTCCTACAAAGAATGTGTTGTTTAAGTAATACTGTAATTTAATGTACATAGTGAAATCCCAATAAAGATTTTAGTGCCTTATGTTTTTATTAGTAACTATTTGCTTAGGGTTGTGCAATGATTTCTCTCGCTCTTTGGCTGTTTTCTATTATTCTTAAGCTAGAGGATCCCCCAGGTTTCATGTTTACATATGAAATGATCAGGTTCTGTAGCTGCTTTGTGTTGTTCAATGTGACACTTGTCTTCTTCCGGAATTGCTGTAGGTCACGTTTGTGTGTTGGGAGAACATGCATGTATTGTTCATTATTCCTCAAACGGGTACAGAGCCTCATCTTCTTGGGGCTTTATTGCTTCCTAGAGGGTTCTTGAGTGAACTCTAAACCTAAAAGCATAGATACCACTGCCTTTTCTTATTGATTGAGGAAGATAATGAGGATGGCCTTCTCTTCTTGCTGTGGAAGTTCTTCCTGAAAATCCCAAAGCTAGTCATTTTGAGCATCTTTTTGACAGATAGGAGGAAGGAGAACAGTTTCCTTCCAACTTAAGTCTGCTTTTTCCCCTTGGCTAAAATTAAGAGTAACAGTGCTGCCTGGCTGGTGGCTCATGTGATGGTAATTAGTGAGAGGCTGATGTAGCTGTGTCCTTCAGACCTAGGGGAGGGTGCTTCCACCTCATGTAGCAGCACAGCATTCACCTATCGTGTTTGTCTTCGTCTTGTGTCTTCCCTTCACTGGTATTTAGTCGTTTCCCCAAAATTAGACCATGAGCTTTGGGGGCTCGGCTCCTTCAGATGGTGCAAATCACTGTATCAGCCTTTATCACTGTGACCTTGTGTGCAGTTTTGTCTGTGTTCAACAATCCATTATGAAAGGGTTCGAGAATGTAAGTAAAATAATTGTAATTATTCAGGTTTATCCGTTAAACAGTATTATTTTGGATCACAGCTTCACAGAACTAAACGTGTTATCGTATAATGGTTTTTGCACCTTCAGTTGAATTCAAAATAGGAATTGCAAGGGAGTTGGACTAATTTGGTTCGTTTATTTTAAAGAAAAGACCTTTGTGACAGAATTGTCTGAGAATCCTAGAATAAAAATTATTTTAAAGCCAAAATTCCTATTATAACCTCAGCGAGTGTGAAATGTTATTTTAGATGGTAATACTTGGTTAATATTTGCCAGTTCCTTCCCCGTTGCCACATCCGAGGGGCGCAATTAGAAAAGTTTTTTTTCTTGTTGTTGTTTTCCTGAGTTTAACATGCCTTAATAAACAATACTGTGTTCTTGCTTAACGATGTCTCATCAAATGGCCTCAATGTCTTTAAAGCTGGCTTCAGTCGTGCTGGGGGATCTGGAGGAGCGACCAGGGAAATTCCAGGATTGCTTGACAGGGGCACCGTGTGGGATAGGAACTGCATAGGCAATGTCCTGGAAGAGGCCATGAACTGCTTTGCCGAGATGCAGAGGCAGACAGAGGAGAAATTTCGCATGTGGATAGAAAAGCTAACCCGTCTTGACACGGATGAAGAAAGCAAGCAACATCTGGAGCCCAGGGAACCTAAAATTCAACTAGTTGGCCAAAGAATCCCCCCTACCACCCAGTCAGGGGCTTTCATACAGATGCCTGATAGCCAAGTACTTCCACAGCAGTCGTTTAATTCTTACGTGGGCTATCAAAATGTCGATGCTACGCTAGAGTTTCCAGCGACTTTTAATAACAATTTTCCACCTATGTTTCCAGAGAACGGGAATATCGCAGAGCCTGATCTCAATCAATCATAAACTTAAAAAAAAAAATAATGAAATAAATAAAAATCCGCTCTTTGCAATCTTGATGTTACTTTGGATTGATGCTAAAAACAAAGTTTGCTTTTCTCTTCCTATGTGTTTGTTTTGGTTTTTGGTTTTTTTTTTCTCTTTTGGATTTTATTACCATAGTATTTTTTTTTTTTTAATTTATAGAGAATGTATATGTCGTTTTTAAAAAAAAAAAACCCAGAGCATTCCCATGTGCATGTGCCAGCACACACATACAAACACCTTTAAAGGTGTTGGGGGGGAACCACCCCAAGCTTTCATCACCCAACTTAGGAAAATGTAACTTAGAATCCTTGTTTAGATGCCACAAAATCGGTAGAGCTATGTTTGTTAAAATAGGAGCATTCAAAGTATTTGTCCAGATGCTCTTTTTGCATGTTAAAACATTTATATAAGGAAGTTAGTTTTATATTTAAAGATGTCAAGTGCCCTAGAGAACCAGACTAGATATAGACCCATAACGTTTCCTTAACTATCTGTTTACTCCCAAGTGTTGCAGCTTGAACATGTCACACACTAATTTGGGTTTTTTTAAATTCTTCCTCTTTAGGCAAAAGTAATAAAAAAGGTTACCCTAATGATCTAGCTATATATAACAAATGTGCACGACTGATTTTTATATTTTATTTTTTCTGTCTTCCCATTTAGTAGTTCATTTTCTGTCCAGAGTTTTTATTAATGTCACTGCTGTGTTGCACATGCATATTTATGGAGCAGCTGTCTCACACTGTGTGCACAAATACGCACATGTATACATAGACAGATATATATATATGTGTGTGTGTGTGTGTGTGTTTTTGGTTTGGTTTGGGTGGAAGTCATCTCCTCTAATTTTAGATATCTAGTGTGCCGTTCTCTGGGTCTCCTGCTGAGTCGATGGGAAGAGATAAGCACCCACAGCACCTTTCGCTTCCATTAGTGGCCAAAACCTCCCTTATAAAAGGTTTAGGCTTTTTATTCAGGCTGGAATAAAAACAGTGGTGTCAGCCCGGAGGTGATCAGAGTCCCAGCAGAGGAATTGAGAGGGTGCAGAGGGTCAGAGGAGTGAACACCTTGGTGGTCTGAAGGTGTGGGTCTCTGGGTCAGCCAGTAAGAGCTGGCTCCTCAGCCACGCTCAAGCACCACTGACATTATCATTTACTTCCTGAGGGGGAATGCCAGAACATTATTTTATCATTTAAATAATACAATAACCTGCTATTGTGTGGATTTTTTTTATACTGATAGTTATCCTAAATAGGCAGGCTCAAAACTGTGATGTTTAAAGTAGGATTAATTTAAAGTACATATTAAAAATCTCTATTTAATTCTCACTATTACCATGATACACAGGGATTTTTTTTGACTCCATGAAGTCCGTTCTTCATGTGAAGTAACTTCTCCGTAGCTACCAAAAAAGTATATTTATCATGGTTAGAACTTGCTAAAAGTTTCTAATTCAAATTAAAGTTCTAGTACTGGAAATGGAAAATCTTTGCATAGATATAGTTTAAGTAAAGAGAACACTATAGGTCTCCTTTAGCTCTGTTATATACTTGCATTTTAAACAAGTCACCTTTTTTTTTTTTTTCCCCCACTCTAATTATTTTAGTGTAATTCCTTTTCTTCCTGTTGGAAATAATCACTGTCTTCTGTTGGTCTGGCTTTTTTTCATTCCTGAAGTCAGTGGGAGTTTTTTCTATCAATTTATATGGAGGTTGGAGTGTTTTGTTATCAGTATAACACTAACACTGGTGTTTTAACATTATACCTGGCTCAGACTTACTTTTTTTTTTTTTAAAAAGAATGTGATGCTTTCATTAAAAAAAAAAAAAGCGGGTGGGGGTTAGAGAGCTCTGTTATTTTCAGAGTAATTGTTTGAAAGACTATGCAGGAGAAAATTTTTAACTACTGGAATAAATTCTTTACAGATCACCTTCATGCATAATTTTGATACAAAGATTTTGATATGAACTTGTAAGAAAACTCACTCGTCTGACATTGTATGCGCCTTTAATTTAACTATAGGTAAAAGTTAAATGAGATATTATATGTTTAATTGCAATTTAATAAACTTGTCCTCAATTGTTTAGAATTTAGGATCTTTCAGGGAACTTATTTGCTGATACAAAAAAAAAAATCAGATCCTTCTGGTGTTCATAGATTTGATATATATATATATATAAATATACCTTCATGATGATGATAAGAGCAGCATATTTTAAAGCATGACAAGTCTCCCCATGCATGCAGAAACAGCTTTTTGCAGGCACTGTTTTATTTTAATGTGTACGAGTCACTCAATAACTTAATTCAATATGTCTGTAAGCATGCCCTTAACCTTTTTTATAAAACAGTATATATATGGAGCAATTAGGTATTTCAAAACAAATCATATAAGGAGATCAGTTGAACTTACTTACTCATCTCTCAGACTGAGAGAAACAGACTTTTACATACTGATCTCATAAATGGATGAAAACTTTATTGGGTGTGTAGCCAGTGAAATCTTTGCCAGCTTTTAATGTCTTCATTAGGTAATCTCTTTAAAACTGAAATTATTCTCTGTATTAATAGATTTAAAAAGTTGATCTGGTTACTATAGGCAAAACTGGAAAACTGTCCAACATGTTTATTTATGTTAATTGCAGGGTTTTTTTAAAATGCAAGTAGCTGGAGGATAGTAGCAGTTGAGCATACAGGTGTTAAAGCTGTACTCTTTCCAGGATTAAATTATTCCGAGGCACCCAGAAGGCTGAGAGAATAGTTCATATAAGGTATAACTTTAATTTAATTTCCCCACCAAAGCTACCTAGTCCTAAGAACACCCGATTGTTGTAAATAGTTTTGTAAATAGGAAGTATTGTTTTGTTGGGTCACTCTTTTTCACTTGCCTCAAAACTGGAGCCAGTTCTTCTGCCACTTCAAATCAGCTCCTTTGAAACAAACTGATTTACACAGCTGAATACCTGGCCCATGAGCTTGTTTCTCCTTCTTGGAGCTGAGAGGGGAATCCCACCTTTTTGTTGTTCAGGTGTAGTATATGTACCCTGCCCGATGAAGGCAGGAGCATCTCTCTTCTTGCTTTGTATTGGGAATTTGTAAGATGCAGAGCACTGAAGATACCAATACTAGTGCTAAGTCTGTATTTTAAAAGTGTGCGCCACAGCCTCTGGCATATCTTTGAGAAAACAGATTCCTAAGACAGAATTTCAGATTTTTTTTTATTATTATTGTTTTTCTCCTGGAAATATTTTTGCTGTATTTCATGGTTGCCGTGAAGTTTGTCATGATTTCCATTATAAGCTCTTATTTTTCAAAGGGCTTTGACTAGAAACTTTCAGGGAGTTAAAATTTCTTCAGCTGAAATTTTAACATAAATTTTAATCTCTTCCATTCCATATTTCATTTGGCCTTGTTTAAGACTATTTTAAAGTTATCAGAAGGAAACTCTTCTACTTTCCAAACTAGAGTTACATTTTGAACGTTTTTTTTTGCTCACACCTCAACAAATTACTTCAAACCTACCAAATTCAACAAGTAGAGGAGGAACCAGTAGGAGTTTTGCACAGACGTGAAAAAACACAGATGATAAAATTTGGAGTTACTGCCTTAGATTTGATACTTCAGAGTGGAGTAAGGAAACATTTGGGTTTCTTTAAAGAATTTTACTTACCTTATGGGTTGAAAGAATAAATGCATCGAGTCAGATCCGCTGGAGTAAAACTGGTTTAATTCCAGGGGAGATGGTGCCGGTTTAAACCCAGATGGCTTATTGAAGTTCCTATATTGCCATTTTTAATATCAAATCATGTGTTTTCATTGTGGCAGCTGCTTGGGTAATTGAACACCCATGGGACTGCAGAGCCAGGATTTAGTAGCGGGTGAAACACAGCTATTTATTTGTTAGCATTTTTTTCCCAACTGCAAAAGAAATAAGTCTTTATATATGGGCTCAATTTAAATGTCACTAAATGTCAAGCTGACAATTCAGTAAATCAAAAATTAAAGGATACACTCCTAGAATTGGATCCTCTGTGGGAGTCCCTGGAAGTCCAGGGGCTTTATTAAGTGTGCAGTGTTTAGTTTTGCAGTCTTAGCTGGAGGTTCTTCCCCAGGCATTTGTGCTGCTTCCCTCCCTCAAGTGGGGTTTATTTATGTAAAGTAAGGAAGGTCTGTAGGGAATTACACCCTTCACACCTCCCTTTTTCTGAGAGCTTGGGGGTTTTGCTTCACATGCTTCTAAAAACAATAATCTGCATTTTCAGACTTTTTATTAAGGGAAAGAAAATCTTAAAATAATTAAAAATTATTTTAATAAATTATTTACAACTTAAAACAAATTCAAGTAAAGGCAGTGAAACTTTATTCAGAGTTTCTTTTCCAAAAAATAACTTGGGGGGGGAAACAAAATCTTAAACTTTTCAGATATACTGCTCTTCAGTGTTATTTTTAACAGTATTAGGACAAAATAATTCAGGCCGAAATATACATCTCTATTTTTTTTAAGTTCACATTGTCTTGTAGTTTTTTTGCAGGATTGTTAGGTTATTTTATCTGAGCTGCTAGAGTTAAGACTGGAGGACCAATCTTAACTTCAATGAAACGGGATTATATTTGGCAGTTATTTTACAAATCGAAACGTATTTATTATTACTGATTTCTCTTGTTAATATATTTTTGTCTCTTCCTGTATCCACATACTGTAAATCTCTCTTTTTTTTTAAAAAAAGTAATGTTTCAAGGGCATTAAAATAATTAAACCCTAGCCCTATTAAAACCAGTAGAAAATGGCTAGTGGTTTCAATGGGGCTAGCGTTTCACCTCCTCGGAAATTGAACTTATTCTGCAGTTTTTGGGTCAGCGAATGGTTCTGCTGACTCGCCTGGCGGGCATGTGTAAATCAGGCCAGTTGAGTAGATGATTTTTAAAAACAAATCGAGCCGTTTTTAAAACAATTGGGGTCTGCACTCTGGCCACCGCAGCCCCACTGGGGAGCGTTGGAACAAACCCCCTCTGTCATTTGTACTGCAGAAGCTGAAACCTTCAGGCTGATTGATGGAGATGGACAGTACCTTGCAAAGCACTGACAAGCCAAAAAAACGGGTCTTTCTCACCAATTTTATTAGACTCATCGTGTTAGATCAGCAGAATGAAGGCGTGTGGAAAATAGACTTTTTAAGTTAAATGCCTTTTGGGGATCTCGCAGACCGAGGGAGCTGGGGCTGTCAGGGGCAGCAAAAGATTCATATCAAGGCTCTACTAGTCCTTCCACAGGAAAACACAGGTTTTACTTGCAAAAAAGTGATATTTTCTGCAGAGGTGCTTATGGGGTGCATGTTTGCCTACCTTTTCCTAATGCAAGTTGTATTTACACAGGGGATTTTTTAAAATTTTTTTTTACTTTTAATCTGTTATAGCTGTATAAGAGTAGGGTGTGATGGTTTCTAAAACCCTCCTGATCCGCTTTTGCAAGTAAAACTGTGGAAGAGATCTGGCTAATATATCCGCTTCCATAATTAATAAATCATGAGGTGACATCAGGGAAAATAAATCCTATTAGATAGAAAGCACACGCTGCTTCCTGGTGTCTTCAGTACAGCCTCCTCCCATGTGCCTTTGCTTAACGCACAAAGAAAAAAGAATTTATGATATATTTATGTACAGTTTGGTGAAACAGATGCAAGGTATTTTCCATCTAGTCACCAAAAGGCCTGAAAGAATGAATGTTGATCAGCAAGACTTGAATTTTTTGAGATCGCTTTTGATGCGATGGATTAAAAGTTATCCAGTCTGAGAACACATGCTCATTGGGTCATGTCGTTTTGTTTTTTATTTTATTATTATTATTACAGTTTAAAAAAAAAACCAACAAACTAACACAAAAGCTTTACTGTGTGAAATGAAAGAAAATGTGAGGAAAAGTGGATTCATCAATAACTTTTTGTTCACTTTATGGTTTTAGAGAGGATGTTGTTACACAACTATTGTTTTTTTTATTGTACTTACAATGTATCCTTTGCCTCACCCTGTAAATTTTGAAATGTAACTACTGTAACCTGGAATAAATAAATAAATATAAATAGTAATGAAGTGTTTCATGTTGATAAACAACATAAAAAAGCACAGATCTCCTGCCCCCCTTCCCCCTTGGGGAATTGTTTTAGAGTTCTGCTAGTTTTTGCCATTTGAACTGCACACGCTTTACAAAACTGCAGCTCTGAATCAGATTTTAAATAATATCAGGTTTGCATTACTGATCTAAAACCACGTGTCTGTTGCTTCTGCCCCTAGTCTTGTATATGCGGCCTTTCTCTTTGGATCAAAGAACTATTTTGGCAAGTCACTTAGGATGAATCCTCTCATTTTTGGCACACAAAATTATGATTATTTTGATTAGTGTACTGACCATCTGATCTTAATACAGGTATTGAAGTCCATTCTAAGTTTTGCTTAATATTGAAGTAAAGGGAGTTCTCTCTTAAATTTGTGTCAGGTGTAAACAAAGGCGGTCATAGAACTTTTATTATTTTAAAATGTCTTAGTATTCTCTTTTGTAACATAAAAATCCCCACAGTTTATCTCAGAGTGCTGAGGTGGAGATGAGGTGGTGCCTGTATTCACAGTGAGGGGCAGTGGTGGGGCTGGATGAAGCTCCATCTCCTTGGACTTGGACCTTCTTGGGCACCTCTGCGTTGCCTTTTTAGCTTCTGCAGGTTTCATGAAAGCATTGCCAGACACTATTTTTGAACTCCTCAATATTTTACTGGTTAAAAATAGCTCAGTAATTTGAGGGGAGGGTTGTTTTCAGCGAAGCTGGGCTCCTCTGCTCATTAGCCTTGGGCAAATCTCTGCTTGCCTCAGTTTCCCCCATAGGCATAAGGATGTTAATAACCACCTCAGAGCTCTTCCAGATCCCCTAATGGAAAGCTTTTTTATAAGAATTAAAAGTCCTGTAATTATTACTGCTATTATTATTGTACCTATGTTTTAAAGCTTAGGGTGGTGTTTGCACCTAAATAAGGCTCCTCAAAAGCAAAGACTCTGATAACTCCAGAGGGCGATTCAGCCCACCAAAATTAGGTTTTTAGGTCCCTAAGGTTGGAGTTAATTTTGGTGATCTTTAGCAGGGTAAAAGTTAGGGGGTTGCCTTCTCTAAGGGGGTTGTCTCTGCTCTGTCTGTTGGCCGGGGAAGAAGGGGGGATGGTGATGCTCCAGGCTGCAATTTCCAGGCTGAGGTTCCTTGACCCTGAGGTTCCTCTCTCTGGCTACAGTGGGGAGCGAGTTTCAGTGATAACCTTAGCACTGCACATTTAAATTTAAGAAAGCTAAAGAAAAATAATGATATAAAGGACTAACCTCCCCATCTGCTAGCTAATATCTGCTAGCTAATATCTTTTTGTTTCCTGAGATCAAGTCCTGCTGTGCAGTGATCCCCGGCTGCTGCAGCCCAAAGGTAACGGTGCTTCTTACAGGATTGCTGCTTTTAACCTCCCGCCGAAATTTTAAGGTTGATTTCCCCCTTTTTCGCTTGTGTTGCCGTTATAATGAGTTAAGGGATAAGAGGAGTGTGGGTCTCGCAGTTTAGACTGATGAATGTTGGGATGTGGCTCTGTGAAAAGCATGGGAGGGGCTAGCAGACAAGAAATTACTGAACTTTCTGTGTTGCAAGCCTAAAATGAACGTTGATGGGTGATTTCTGTGCACGTGGCTTCCGATTCGGTTGTGCTGAACAAAATTAGTTTTGATGAGCTGTGTAAATGAAGGGAGAACGGGACACTTGGAAATGCTGTCCCCATCATGACCTCTGCTTCTGAATTCTTTAAAAAATAAAAAAAAATAAATAAATGCAGTCTTTCCCTCTCCCTGTTAATGTTAAATGTCAACAGCTGTATTTTGCTGCTGGTACTTACTAACTTTCAGCCTTGTCTTTTTTCAAGCATTTATTGCTTTAGAAATGAATTAAAGCTTATCACCAGGGAAAAATGTAAGTCTTCCAGTGACCTTACCAGTCACATCTCAAACGATGTGATTCTTTTCTTAAATAGATTGTTTAAATTACTGCCCAGGGAACCTCCTAATTGCGCTGCATTAAATTTTGACTCTGGCACGGTGCGTTTTGGTGTCTGTTTTTTCCGCCTGTTGGTGGTAATTCGGAGGAGTGGCTCTGCTGTAAAGACAAGATAATAAGTTACAACCGTGGTTGCGGTTAATCCTTTCACCTTTTCAACCTCAGCATTTTTTCAGTCCTTGTTTTGTAGCCCAAGCCAGTTGTCCTTATTTCTTGCTATACCATGCATTCACTTTGCATCACATCATCGAATGATCACGTAGTTGGCCAGGGAAGTGTTATTTATTTACACATTCAACCCCTCCCGTCCCATCCTTGTAGCACTGAAAAGGAAACAGGCTTTAAGGGAACAAAGAATTTTTTAGAGGATTTTTTTTTTATATATGCCCTCACTGCAACTTAAATCTAGTTGTAGATTTGTAAGTTGTAAGTCTACAACTTTATAGATGTTTTTATTTAAATACACATAGGCGTTTATTGCTTATTCCTGGGAATCCTGGGATTTGTTGCAGCACCATGGACGTTCTCTTGGCTTGTTGGTCATTTACTGGTGATAGGCGTGGAGAACCCGGGTATTGGAGAGCTTTCATTTCCAAATCTGATCCTGAAAGGCAAGGCTGGGAAAAGCAAAAATAAATCTCTGCTGTGATTGCTTTGTAAACAGGCAGCTTGTTTTTTCCAGATTGTTAAATTGGTGGCTGTTACACTGACAAATGTAATTACAGTGTGTAAATTATTTTGAAACTATTTTTGTCTGTTTGATGTATACTAAATTTAAGCTAAGTTATAAGGTGTGCTGTTTGGAAGTGTGGAAGATACAAGAGTGGAGCTACAGATAACAAGTTTATGCTTGTATTTCCTACTGATGAAGACTTTCACACAAGTTATTTCTATGGGTAGGTGATGAGAATATCACTCTGCATGTATATACATTTATTATACATTTTTGCATGATTATACATGTAGGAGTGGTACAATTTTGACTTGAGACTATCGGTGCCTTTTGTCCAAATATAATTTTACTTGTGTAGACACGTCTATCTAAAATCAAATTTCGCCTCTCCTCTTGGAGGCCTTAGTAAGAGGCGAGAGGAACAAAAACCTGAAGGAACAGTGCATAGCTCCTGAAATTGTAGATAACCTACTGAAAAAATGGTCAAACAGTCAATATTGTACTTGACCCTCGTATCTTCTGCACTCGACTGTTTATTTTTACAGATCACATTATATATGTTCACGCTGAACTCTGATGATAAGACTAAAGGAAAACATGCCTCTCCTGGTTCAGTCCGGTTGTAACTTCTGCATGTAATTCAATCATCGGCTTTCACAAATAATTAACTGAACATCAGCCAGCTTAATTTTGAGCTTGGTATGCCATTATTTTTGTAATTGCCTTTTAAAAAGACAAAGACTGCCTTTCAGTTAATTATCAGGACTTCTTTTCCAGTCATAGTCATCAGCGTTTCATGTTGCGAACAGTTTGGTCTTTAATACATTTGCATTTAACTACCCATTTATTTTTGTCGGGTCTGTTTTAAGTTTGTAATATAACATTGTTTATGAAATTGTTGTTCCGGAGGCAAGTCTGATCAGAAATATTTTGTGAATTTCTTCATACATTGTTGCAAAACTGATCTTTAGTATGACTTAAGCAATATGGTTGCTCTTTAATGAAGTGTGTTGCTAATCACAAAATAGGCTTTTCTTTAAATAGTGGGTTGAATTATGTTTTAGGGACCAAGTTACAAACAAACAAAAAAAAAACCCCACCCCAAAACAAAAAGCCCCACTTTCAAAACCTCAGTAGAAACAGCTTTTCAGAGAACTAGATTTGAAACTTCTAGTTCATTATGTACTTTCTGTCTTCAACAGCCAATTAACACTCCTAAAAGAAGCCAATCTTTCCTAAAATGTAATTTCATTTTTTTCTTTATAACTTCTAAAGATTTCTTTAGTAATTTTGTAATTCTGAAGGGATCATCTTCCTAAATGCATTATTAGTTTATGATTATTTTATATTATCCCAGAGAAATGATGACCTCTCCATACCATACCTGTGACAAAAAAAAAAAGTCCTGCGGACACTCAGCTGCCAGAACTTCCCTGGAATTAAAGGACCACAGCTGAGCTTTAGCCCCACCTGTTTTTTCATTTCATACTCATTTTTATGGATGAAGCCTTAGCCCCAAGTAAGTTTTGGTTTGGGAACTCCAGTCGCTTTCATCTGCCCCGAGTTGATAAGACAAGGCATTTGAGTTAAAATGTGCATCCTTTCAGGATTACAATATTTATCCGTGCTCTCTTTGTTTCTGCATTAATCCTTGCCTTGAGTATGACTTTTTTTTTTTTTTTCCTGAGCCTCTTCTGTTTGTAACATTCCAATTATAAATTATTTTTCATTCCTCACAAAGAAAATAGTCCGTCCTAACAAAATAGACAAAAAATGGCTCCTTGTAATTCCTCAAGAACAGATTTCAGAATCACATAAGCAATTTTCTCTCCTTCTTTCCCCCTTAATTTTGGTCCAAAAATGCATATGATAATCAAATTGAATTAAAAGCATACTTAGCAGTGCACATTACAGTTTTGTTTCTTGTTATTCTTGATCTTAAAAAAACAACACCAAAAAACATTGCCATTCTGAAAAATTCCCCTGGCCTTGATGAGTAAATGTTACATAAGGAAAGTTGCCCAATGTTAGGTTTATTGTCATTGGATCAGTTATATCAGCAAGTTAGTCTTATTCAGTCAAAGTAATGTAAGCTGTCACTTGAGTTTTGTAAAATTTTCTAGTTAAATATCTTGTCTTTCCAAATTTAATGTCCTGTAACTTGCTATTTTTTATATTAAACTGAGGGTTTTATCCTTTTAACATTGTAAATGTAACGCTGTCAGATATGGAGATGTTTGTGTGTTAATGTAAAAGATAATACACAAGTAACTGATACATCGATAAACGTACTTTCCTTACATTCGTGTTTTCTGTGTATGCAAAGGTTAAAATGTCTCTGTAATCTCAAACAATGCTCATTAACTCAAGTGTAATAATTCATGTAATTCATAGTCCTTCAGGAGCTTTGTGTAGGAGATTGCCATAATCCTGAAACAAGTTCTCTGTGCTTCTGAAGGTGTCTTTGACTGTGTGCCGACTTCTAACCACGCGTTGCTTCTCTCTCCTCCTGCAGATGGACCCCCAGTTGTAGCTCATTACGACATATCGGACACAAACTCAGACCCAGAGGTGGTAAATGTGGACAATCTGTTGGCGGCCGCAGTAGTTCAAGAGCACAATAATTCTTTAGGAAATCAAGACTCGGGATCTGCCTGGAGAACCAGGGGGCTACTAAATGAGCTGAGCACTGAGACAGGTTGGTTTAAATTCTCTTCCCCTGACATTCCCTCTGCCCCATCCCAGTTGGTGCCTCTCTCTTTCTTGCTTTCAGTGCTTTTGTAGTTCATACAGCTTTAAAAGCTCCCTGCATGGATTTTGCAATAAAACAGTACAGATGCTTATTAAAAAGGTCTGACGTTTATTCCAAAATACAACTGATAAAAATTGACAAAGATTCCTGCAGTGTATTTTTGACACTAATTTTCTGAATTATTTTTTCTCCTCCTTTTCCCTCTAATTACTTCTTGGAACTTGGATCTGGGGTTTTGTTTTTGTTTTTTTTTTAAAGTGAGAGTGAGCTAAGCCTGGTACTGAATGGTTGACTGTGACAACTTATGCCACCAGCTAGTAAACTGTTCATAATCTCATGTTAAGTATTGTCATCTTCTCTGTGTGTCTCTCTGTTTCTTTAAAATACAAGGATTAATTATTCCCACATTCTACCTGGATTTCTAACCTTATACCTTATAAAATTGCAGCTGCAGATAGAGATGAAGGGCGAAAAGATACTGGTGAGTGGGCTTGGCACCAGGAGACAGCAAAGATATTTCCCTCAAGAAAGCAAGAGCAGGAACACTGTGGAAGAGTGCAGAGAAGTTCTTGCAGCTCATAAAAAAATTGCTCAGCTTCACCAAACGCTTGCAACTCTTCACTAATAAAAGGGTTAAACAGCATGAAATGTGACTGTTTTGGATGTAGAGGGATTAACAGGGGATATTTCCTACCGACTTCATCCCGCAGCCTTGTATGCCAACATATTGCCTTCCTTTCCATCATTTTTTTAAATAGTCAGTACTAAAAAACCTTCATTTTTAACTGCATAAGATGCGGAATTTTGCCTGCAGTGGTGAAGCACAGCAGGTTTTTTGTTTCATGCTGTTTTCCAAACGTAAGCCTGCCACTTCTAGAAGGCCTAAAGAAATACAAGAATGTGGCAGATTTTGGAAGAAATGTTCCACTGTAATAGTGGACAAGTTGAATATGAGGCTATCTACCTGTGGCATTATTTTCACAACTGGATGTTGTTCCAGCCTCTGTGAAGCTCACAGGAGAGCAGCTGACTGGTATTAGCTATTTGACCCCTGACAAGCCCACTCCGTTATAAAGTCATTTATTAAACAATTGGGATAGCTGAAATTAACTTTACTGTATGGTACTAATGGGTTGGTACTTCAAAGGAGAGTAAGGAAATAAAAAGTCATGTTTCTTACCAAGCTTTCTGCCGCTTTCCGCTTAGGAGGACAGAGCTGTGGTGCAGGTAGAAATCCTTCCTCCACCTGTATCCAAAGGAGCTTGGAAGGAAGAGGTTACCGGGTAAAAGAAAACTAGAAAACTTCAAGAAACTTCCTTCCTGACCCTGTGGGAAGGTGTCCAGACAAATTTGCTCCTGGTGCTTCGGCCGTTTCAGCGTCCAAAGGGCTGAATCTCCATCTCTTCCCGCACATGCCTTGCCCCACAGCCCCATAGCCTCCCTGCACCTCTGACTGCACCTTTGGGGGTACTTTGTGGGCCTTTTCTAACCGTGCCTGGGATCACACGTTTGGAAAAGGAGAGCTTTCAAATCTCTACATCTTGCTCCCAAATTTAATCTTCGGCCAGCATCTAGTTTAACAGGCCATTAAGCGATGAGTTCCCATGGGAAAATAACACCATCAGCTTTTATCTGGGAGAAAAATCTTAGAAGGACATCACATCTTTGTGCCTGGGCAAATATTTGGGGCTGTTTTGCAAGCCCTGATATTGTAGGGCAAACAAAACATCTCCTTTGGGCATCATCCTGATGTTGGTGCAAAGAAATTAACAGTGTAGGCATGAAATCTGTATGGCCAGAGGCTGTAAATCTCTCTGTCTGCTATGATCCTGATTTACACCCAGCTACTGTTGCAATATTTACTCTGCTAATCATGGTTTCTCTGCTGCTAATTACCTTTTTGTTGTCTGAACTTAAAGCTGTGGTAATGTAGCCTTTGGGGCTCTCACTTATGCGCCTGGATATTCATTTTGGGGCCGAGGGGAGACCTTCTCACTCTCTCCAACTCCCTGAAAGGAGGGTGTAGCCAGGGGTCTCTTCTCCCACGGAACAGGCAATAGGACAAGAGCAAACGGCTTCAAGTTAGACCAGGGGAGGTTTAGAATGGATATTAGAAAAAATTTCTTCGTGGAAAGGGCTGTGAAGCCTTGGAAGAGGTGGAGTCACCATCCCTGGAGGGATTTAAAAGCTGAGCAGATGTGGTGCTGAGGGACATGGTGGTTTTTGTCAGTGATAGATTGATGGTTGGACTCAGTGATCTGAAAGGTCCCTTCCATTGAAAACAGTTCTATGAACCAAGGGGGAAGACTCATGCTGAGAATTACAAGGTAGACTACCAGTAAAAATACCTATACACGTACAAATACATATATTTGTAAACTACATAATTAATACAACATATTAAGGCGGGTTGATATATGTATTAGTTCATGTGAGTCAGTGACCAAGCATGTGCTGTTGCAGCAGTGAGGTCCAGGAGTGGGGCGATGCCAGTCACCAGGGTGGTGGTCACCTAAAGCTCCCTTTTGGCATGGCCAGCACATGAACCAAAGCCTCGGAGATCCTCCATTTCATGTTTCACAGTGTGCCCAGCTGCTTCTATTAAAGAAATATCCATGACCTATTCAGGGACTTTCTGGCAGTCAGTGATATCTGCGAAGGAACGTTCGGCTGAACCGTAGTGTTAGGAAAAATCTGCCTGGGCTATTGATTTCTTTTAAGCTCAGATGAGAAATCTTCTTTGCCTTTTGAGGTGGAAACTCCTCCTTCGGGTACGTGGCAGTGTGCAGTTTTCCTTCCCGTGATAACCCTTTACCAGATGTTGCACCAAGGGTCTTCACTTTCCAAAATGTGAACATCCAGTATAGTCTCTGCCCCTCTGTTTGCTTGCACATTCTCTGAGTAATTTATTAGTCTTTAGAAGGTTTCCCTGGCACTGGTTTTAATTTCTTCTCTCTCTATCCTTCTGATCTACTTGGGGGTATAAACAGTTCTCCATGTTTGTGCATTTTGAAATGTGATGGATTGTTACTGAGTCCTCCTCTTCTCATCTTTGAAGAGGTGTCCAGTCAAACTAGTTGTATACATAATATATTTATCTGATCTCATATTCCCGGCTCAACAAGTGATTTTTCCCTTCTCTGATACAGCTGAGTGAGCGGCTTCTGAGAAGCAGGTAGTCTCATCTGCTTCAGGGCTACCCAGCATCCACCAAGTTACTGCTAGAGGCAGTAAAAGTAATCTTTTTTTTCCTTTGGTGGGGAAAAATAAAGTAGAAGTTACACTTTCTTATTGAATTTTTTTTTTAATTGAATGTTTAAATATTTTATTTTTTCTGTGAAACAAATCATAATCTTGTCTGGTTTGTATTTTCTGTGCAAACATTATTTAATAGGTCACAGCACAGCTTCACTAATTGTGGTGAAGGACCTTCGTGGCAAAACCTGCCACCCTTGGTGTGACTATTTAGAGAGGACTCGTTTGACAGACTGATGAACGGAGGAACTGTGATAAAAAAACCAGCACTGCTGTACACGGAGCTTATGAAAAACAGATACTTTTTTGTCAAGTGTTTGTAAGAATGTCAGAACAGATGTGTGAAGCAGTGTGACCAGAAACTGATGAGTGTGTTGGGGTTTTTTTTATTGACTGGTTTCTGCTGTTTTAAAAGAAGTAATAATTAAATAAATCCATTTTCCTTGGTGCGTATGTAATATTTCCATCCAGCCTAGAGGCTTTGTTTGGCACAGTATCACTGAGCTTGACTTAACTGACAAGAACTTGTCTTGTTTGGGTTTTTTTTCAGAGAGGTTTAGGCACACTCTAGCTCTTAGCATTGTCGTAAAATAACAGCTGGAAAGCCTAATTACATCAAATGCTCCCCGTGCAGTAGTTGGGCTTTGTTCCCGTTTGTGTGATAACACCCTCACTAGAGCTGCTGAGACTGGATCAATCCAGAGATTTCATCCCATATTGGGTGACAATAACGCGATCGAGTCAGATTTTTCCAATCTCAGTGTTTCAGTCCTTCTACGTTAGCTTGGGAAGTGCCTTTTCCAGCTGTTTTCCCAGTTGTGCGAGCTGTTAATCACGGCCTGTGTCTCCATTTTCTCCACCTGTAGGTCATTTGGATCCAGGCTTCCTCACGAGCAGCAAAACCTCTCCTGGCAACGCGCAGATCAATGAAGAAATTAACATCGCCTCTTCCGATAGCGAAGTAGAGATTGTTGGAGTTCAGGAACATGCCAGGTAGAAATGCCTTCTTCTTGCTCTAATATTTCTTTTCCCTTACCAGAATATCCGTATTAACCAAATTAACAAAGAAAAAAAGAAACCTGCTGACTTCCACTTCTGTGGTTACCCATCCGTGGCTGGCAGCAAACATCGCGCTTGGTTTTTTCTAGTCTGCTGGTCACAGTGATGCCAGATCGTGTTATTCTTTAGAACATCATCAGCTTGATAATTGCTCAGATTAAAGCTTGTGACTCCGTATCAAACATCAGCAGGCTAAATGTATGTAGTATTAAAATACCAGATATTGAGTTTATATACAAATTTATATATGACGGGAACCATTGTTAGGAATTCAGATTTTAGGGTATAGTGTCAATATGCAAATCCATAAACAAAAATACTTATGTGGGTTCCTGTTTCCTTTCAAAATATTCACTTACTTTAAGCATTTAATCAGTTTCAGTTTATTTAATTAATCAGTAGTTGTAAAAATAATATCAATTTTTCAGTGGCTAATGTCATAAGATATCCCCCTTAGATTAGAAGTCAGATCCTTGCGAATCTTGCTTTTATTTCAAGAGAGAGGAGAGTTCAAGCCCCCAGAGAGGGTGAGGGTGAGGAAGCCAGAGGTTTCTCAGAGGGAAAGCTCTTGTGCTTCTGCTGTTATTCTTGACAGGCATTTTTTGATGTTACTTTTCATCTTCAGCCTATGATCTCTCCATGGCTTAAGGTACTACGAAGCAGTTGAACAGGACTGGCATTTTCATCTAGTGTGGAGGGATAATTTGTTGGGATAAAACTGAGTTAAAACAAGTACACAGACAAGCTCTTCTTAAAAAAAACTTACCTGGATCCTGGAGGATGCTTGCAGGCAGAAAAGGGATGTGAGGAACAAGAGCTGTTGTCCCTTCACAGCATGCTTGTTTTCCCAAAGCGGGGTTGTTTTCCCTCATTGCAGATGCCAATATGCAAACAGAGCAGAGGAATTATCTTTGTATTTCATTTCTGCAGGGATGAGTGCTGGGTGGTGATCCACAGAGCTGTCCCCTCAGCCTAAAAACTCTTAGGAATATTTATAGAGTTCATAGCACAGAAATACGCACCCTTAATTATAATTATTGGTTAGTAGCTTACCCTAACCATTTCCGTTGGTTAGTACAGTATCCCACTTTCATTTAAAGTTACGAGGTCCTTAAATTGATGTGTGTGTGCTCCAGTAGAATGGAGGGGGGTCTCAGTCCAGTTTGGTCTCTAGCTGAGTTGGTGGTCGCCACCTCCCGATCCCACCTTTACCTTTCCCCCAGATACTGCAAATTTTTGTGGACTTCACCCTTTAACCATCATCAGTCTGGTTTTTCAGCCAGTTTCGGCCCCTCCTGTGGTGGGGTGTTCCTTGTTACCAGCCTTCTGCTCTTATCCCAGGGTATGTTCCTCAGCGAGCCTAAAATTGTTTATACCAACTGTCTGGTTTCACAGGGCTTTCTAACCTTTTTACAGCTCTTTATTCTTACCTGCTGCGAGATTCTACCTTCTAAAACATATTTTACCCTTTTAAAAGTGCCACTCCACAAAGGCTACATGGGATGGGATTTCCTGGGAAAGGAACCTGTGTAGATAGTGTGAGCAAAGTTGGGCGCAGTCGGATGGGAAAGAAGGAAATTTTTGGAAGACAGATTTGATCTGCACTTTTAGAAGAGGGAAAGTCCTTGCGTGGCTAATTCCTGAGGCAGTATCTCTCCTGGCCGTTCACCCAGCACAGCCAGGGCTTGGAGGATCTTTGTCCTAGTGATAAGCAGCCTGGAGTCGTCCTCCAGCACAAGTTGGTGTAAATCTGCCCCTTGCTATCTGCACCCAGCCCTGCTGCTTCAAGGTCCCCTCCTCACAGGCTTTCAGTGCCACTTGACTCGATGGAAATGCTCAGTAAAGGCAAAGTTGCTGTCTAGTATCAGTTTTAGTAGATAAGGGCCAAAATAATTTCAGCCAGGACAGACACAAAGCACATTTTAATGCTTTTCTGGTTCCTTGTGGCTCCATTGAACAATTGCACGTTGCAGTAGTTCGAATCCTACGGAGAATTCTATTTCTCCTGCAGGTCTGGGCTTGCAATTACGAAGTATCAGTGGGCTTTTGACAGTGTTTGGAAAAGGTTTATTTTTTTGCATGCTTAGTTAGCGTAGTGGTTGGATTCGGTTCTTTTGCTCCCTGTTTTTTATCGTGCTGCATATCCCACATCGTTGTCTGACTGCTGTGAGTCGTGAAACCCTGGGGTTTGTCCATCATCTGGAGTTTTCCAGGTGGCTGGTGAATTCCTGGCGCTGCTCATCAACGAAATATTACTTGGCATCTACTTAGGACACCAAGTCACTTCTTCCAGTTTGTTTAATTTTTGTCCAATAGATTATTATTTTTTTTGTTATTATGCACATGCATAAAGTGGTCTTCGTCTGTTTTTTTCCTAGAGTTTCTTTTTTTTTTTTTCTCCCTCCTTTTTTTTTTTTTTTGGTTGCTTTTACTTGGTATCTTCCTTTAGCTGCAGATTGGAAAGCGTGGTCCCCAAGTTAATGTTGGATCGAACATTTTGCCATTGTCTGCTGGTGTGACTTGTTTGAGGATAAACACTTTTATTTTTGCAAGGTATCATTTCTACAAAGATAATTTACTGATTTTTGTCATCCTTAGGAAGAAGGGTTAGTATCAGCTTCCATATCAGAGCGATGGAGCGTAGTCCCTGAGACTGAACATCGCATTCAGTTTGCTTTGGCTTGTTCTTGTTCTGTTCTTCTCAGCTCTGCCTAAAAGTATTTCTTCTTTAAAGAAAGGTTTCTTTAAAAAAAATCCTCTATACTTGTTAGAGTTCCAGTCTCTTATTATTTGTAGATAAGTATGTATTTTTAAGACCAAAGAAGTAATAAAAAAGACGTTTATATTCAGAGGAGGCAGCGCTCAGAGAGTGAGATTTTTTCATTCTATTTCATGAAACCCTGTCTCTAACCAGAGCAGAGAGAGATGAGTTCTGGGAGAAACAAACTGCACTATCTCAAATTAAAACAAATACAGAGTAAATGTCAGGGCTATTTGACCAGTTCCAAAAACACAGTGCACGTGGCTTCACAAGGAAATGGGAAAAGGTTATTTCAGCAGCCAAACGTCTCCTGATGGGGTGCACAGCCAGGAGCACCCCTGCCTCCAGGAGCAAAACAAAGTTTTACCATCACTTGTTTTAAGATTTACAGCTGGGAATGGAGCCACCACCTGAAGGACTCCACTGAGTTCCTGTCCTCGCTTCATCCTTTAACAGAATTAATCTGTCTTTTTGTGGTTGGGGTTTTTTTTTCCCCCTCCAAATTATTATTAGCTCGTACTTTGATTGTCATGTCTCTATTACAGATATAACAGGTTAAAAAATAAACAACTCTGGGAGCAAGTAGGGACACGTGCCTCACTTCAGCAGGGCAGGTGAGTGTGTCCCTGTCTGTAAGTGCAGGATGTGGCCTCGTTGAGTGTCACCCCCGAAAGCTCCAGCGCTTTGCTGAATGGGGCTGTGCTGTTGCCAACGAGTATTTCCCAGCACGTTTGCTGGGACAACCAAATTAATTTGGACGACCAAATTAAAAGCAAGTGTCACGGCTGCAATAGCAATTACAAGCTGCCTCCTGTTACCTGAGGGGCGGGATGTCATCCAGAGGGACCTGGACAGGCTGGAGAGGTGGTCTCAAGTAAACCTCATGAAGTTAAATGGGAGCAAGTGCAGGGTTCTGCACCTGGGCCGGGACAATCCTCAGTATCAATAGACTGAGGGATGAGGTGTTAGAAAGGAGCCCTGAGGAAAGGGCACCTGGGGGTGCTGGTGGACGAGAAACTGGACGTGAGCAGGCAGTGGGCACTTGCAGCCCAGAAGGC
>BJBW01000140.1:1203-21513 GCA_004320125.1 Scolopax mira
TTTTTTTCTTTCTTGAGGGGCTGGCTTCTGGAGCAGAGAGCTCTTCTGCTCCAGCTGTGCTTACATTCCCATACCTAGGGCCTCACTGCTTTGCCTGAGAAAGAACTTGAAACTGATTAACATCGGTGGGTTTTTTGCTCTTTTCAAGAATGAGCAAGGTAAGGGCCAGCAAAAAATTGTGCAGTAAAATATTTCCTGCCCAGGAAACCAAGAAGTGCCTACCTATGGGTTTGCCACAAAAGCACTAAACCACCGAAAGTCAGACTGAGGATTTTTCTTGCCTTTTCACATTTAAGATACTTTCAAGGAGCTATTGGACTCACAGACGTGCAATAGTTTGTTTCTGCTGTCATTTAAATCAGCCTCCTTAGTTCTACATTCCATTTTGTTATTTGTTATTTCTAAAAGCATCATGTACCAGCAGGAGTGAAATACTGAGCACAGCTACGTCCTAAAGCTGTGACCTAATCAAAGTAGAAGACTCAGACTCCTAGAAGTGGCTTCTTCCTCCCTTTCCTCCCTCCATAGACCATACTTTTCATTTCATAGTACTTATTGTACTGTCGTAGGAAAAAAACCCCTGACAACTATTTTAACACAGACTTAATAGAAAATAACAGAACGGAAGAAAATGTAGCAGCAGCTGTAACATTGCCCTCGAAGTGCCTTTCCCTTCCCCTTTCCTCGAGGATTTGCGCTGAGCTATCGATCCTACGGGGTTTTTTTTTTAGGAGAGGAATTGCTCTCGCCTCCCTGGGCGGCCCCCTTTACGCAATCGGAGGTTTAGATGACAACACTTGCTTCAGCGACGTGGAAAGATACGACATCGACTCCGACCGATGGAGCGCAGTCGCCCCAATGAACACTCCCAGGGGAGGAGTTGGCTCCGTGGCCCTGGTGGTAAGAGACTGCTTCCTCTCAAAAGTCCCACTCGAGGAACTGAGCCGCTTTTCCAAGGCGGGACGGCACCTCTGGTCATCAAAATCCTACAGAACTGTGCAAAAGGTGAGGATAGTTAGGATGACGCTCCTAGCAAGTTGAACTGCGTTCCCTGTTGCAACAGTATTTGAGGAACTGGGAGCAGGACCTTTCTGACAACATCCCACTAACGCTTGACCTCTCCTTCAGGAGACTCTGGGTTTGTCACAGTCACGGTGTTTGAAGGCACTGGCTGCATCTGCACTTTGATCCCCTTGTCACCACCTGTGCCCTGCAAAATATCTGCAGTGCTGCCCAACTTTTCCACTGCTTGAATTGGAGGGTAGCGTTTGCAAGTTGTTAGGTAATTCAGCCTGTTGTTGGAATTCTTAAAAAAAAGGTAAATAATTAGGGCTGTAGGGCTATGCCATGTTTTCCTGCCGTTGCTTATGAAAAGATGAGTAAATACAGCCACGCTACAAATACTCTTTCTCTACACAACAGAACCATGTTTACGCTGTGGGTGGCAATGATGGTGTGGCATCTCTTTCCAGTGTGGAGAAATACGACCCCCATTTGGATAAGTGGATAGAGGTGAAAGAGATGGGTCAGCGAAGAGCTGGCAACGGTGTCAGCGAGCTCCACGGCTGCTTGTACGTCGTCGGTGAGTAGGGATGTGGCACTTGGTAGTGCTGCTTCTGACAAGTGCTCTTGCCAGAGGAACTGGGGGACAGAGAAGAAAGCAAGCACAACCAGGAAATAAAAAAAAACCTGTCCTGAACCGCCATTTCAGAGTCTGTATGTCTGTACAGGAAATCCTCTCAGGACTCGCTAATCTTGTTTCCTTTTAAAAAACTGATTCTTGGGAAGCACTCCTTCTATTTTGAGTGCAGGCAACAGCAGCTTTTTGGCACGGCAGTTTTACACTTGCTCCCCAGCCTCTTGTCCTAGGCCTGTCTTGTTGGGCTCCACCTAACCTTTACCTGCTTGCCCGAGGAGGGAGATGCCAGGACACCGTAGCGATGGTTGTGTATGGTCATCAGTACTTAAAAAAGCTTCAAGTAGGGTGCTCCTCTGACATCTGCCCCAGCTTCCACCCGATAACGTGATGGTTCTTTGCAGGTGGCTTCGATGACAACTCTCCACTGAGCTCCGTGGAGCGGTTTGACCCACGCAGTAACAAATGGGAATATGTAGCAGAGCTCACGACGCCGAGGGGTGGCGTTGGCATAGCAACGCTGATGGGTAAAATTTTTGCAGTTGGAGGCCATAACGGCAATGCCTACCTGAACACAGTGGAAGCGTTTGATCCCGTAGCAAATAGGTAATTTAACCTTTTTTTTTAATTATTTTTCTAAGAGAGTGAAATCTGCCTGTAGGAAACCAGGACACACTAGAAATAGCGTGCGGGGGGAGCACACTGTTGTCCCCTGGTAATAACTGAGTGGAATGTCCCGTGATGCAGGATGATGCTGCTGCTGCTACCGGGTAGTTCTTCTAAATATTGAAGCACCACCTCCTCGCTCTTCCCATCCTTTGCCCTCTTCCCTGCATTCAGTAACAATCTCCATTCTTCCGGTTGCTTTGTTCTGGTTTTGCACTGAATTTACCAGCTAAATAATGAGAGTCACCTCAAGGAGTGTATTTTTGTGCGGAGCATACAACTAGGTTCTATAACAGAACTTCAGGCACAGAAAGGCTTTCAAGTTGCTCAGAAAAGATAGGAACTTATGTTTATTTTTATTTTTTTTCCTCTGCCATCTTCTTTAGGTGGGAGCTGGTGGGCTCCGTGTCACACTGCAGGGCAGGGGCTGGCGTGGCTGTGTGCTCTTGTCTCAGCAGCCAGATCCGGGACGTGGGACAAGGATCCAGCAACGTTGTTGACTGCATGCGACCTCTGCTGCCTCCTCTAAATTCCAGAGGAACGATAAGAAGGGAGGCACCGCAGGGCTTTTAAACACCGTCTTTTGTATGGTAGGTTACAAAATAAAAGCAATACATTTTCTTTGTGAAAAGGTACCTTCTGCAACTGTCAAGCTTTTGGTGGCTTTCTATCGATAGTGAGACAGAAAAGCCTGTGAAAACGTGGACTAAAAGTGACACTCTCAGGAAGAAACCTGCCAAGAGCCGCAATCATCCCATTTTTGAGAAGCTGTAATTTCACTGGAGGGACTCGTCTGTAAACCCGGCACAGGGGGAGGAGAGGGAGCAGCAGTGGGTGCTGCTTAGCCTTACCCAACAGCCCTGCGACACCTTTTCTGGAGGACTCCAGTGCCATTTCATGTAACTCATTTTCAGGAATGCCCTCTCCAACGTTTCCCAATTGTACAAGAGCTTTGTAACACAAAGCATCTCGGGTTCTAGAAGGTAACGCACGTCCCTGTTGCACGAATAAGATAAAGTCCACTGCCTCCCTCCCAAGGGACTGCTGGCAGCAGTGGAAATGGCAGGCACTCAGCCTGAAAACTGTCTTTCAAAGAATTTTCTCAAGCTAATCCCCTTGTTAGAAAACTGACAAGATTCTTGACCCGAGCTTAGCCACGGGAATGCTGGAATATTCTCGTTTTCAATAAAATGTGCGGTAACTACCCCCACCAAAAGCTGAGTTTCTGTTGAGAGGGTCATTCCTGAAGTAACCGGTGTAATTTGTCCTACTTTGAGATGAGAATGTGGGAAACCTTAGGCTTCAGGGGTGTCTGAATCACCGTTTTTATACAAAATGTAAACATCTAATAGAAGTTGTGTTATTCTGGAGAGACCTTTCAGTGCAATTCTAGGAGATGACACGTCAACTTTCAGTATCCAGTAGCCACCCTGTGGTAATCCCAGAGGTAGCAGCTCTTGTATGACAGCTGAGCCAGGAAGATCCAGCCTCAAAAGAGGTCGATGACTTCAAGCTTACCTACAGCCAAAGAGACTCTGCAACTACAAGAGCTGGAAATAAACATCAAAAACTGAGGCGGTGGGGCGTACAAACGCATTTAGAAACCATGAATTCCAAGCAAGGTCCAGCTGGAAGGCACAGTCCTCTTCTGCTGGTGAGTGGCAGCATTTAGCTTTGTTTCTGGCTCAGAAGGCTTGACTGGAGCGTGCCAGCGTGCCATCGAGCATTACAAGATGGAGTAGTGGTGGTTCCTGCAGAGTATAATTCTCAACAGGAAGCCTTTGTCAGCAGGGAAAGTCCTGCAAGCAGTGGCAGCACCCGCCATCTTCGGATTTAAAACTCTGCTGGGGATTTGTGGTAGCAAAGTCTTTAAAGAGTCGGGGTGGAGAAATCATTGCGTCCAAACACAAAGCGCGTCTGATCCCAAACGTGGAACTGTTACCCCTTCTACTAATGGCGTTTTTCCTGCACCTCGTAGCCTTGGGCTCACCCATAAAAATCATTAGCCCAAAGAGGTCTCTTAGTAGCTCCTTTAAACACAAAGGAAAAATCCTCTTGTAAGAATCAAGCGCGGTCCCAGTTCCTCACAGCAAAGTTTCCAGCCTGCTGGTCTGAACTGTGCCATGGGCTTCCAGGAGGAGCAAGACCAGCCCATGGACCACTCCTGACCAGCCCCCTCCATGGCCACGTATCTCCAGTCATGTGTGGGCAGCCAGGGCTTAAGAGTCACCCCGCCGCTGCCCCAGCTTCTGGGACATGCTGCCTCCCCATCTCAGCTCTCCTGCTGCCCCCCAGTGACATTTCTAACCCCTTCAGTTAGATTTCTGATAGTCCTTTCTGATTGTATTTCATAGAATCATCTAGGTTGGAAGGGACCTTCAAGATCATCTAGTCCAACCATCGGCTGCTCTCACTCCTGCCCTTTGGTTCCCAAGGTCTTCCTTCCACCTGCAGGAGATCTCCATGTCTCACCCCTGCCTCTGCTTCACCCCAGCTGAAGTTCCCTTGCTTTTTCATCGCTTCCCACCTGACGTGGGTGGCTGGAGCACCCCTAGACCAGGGAACCATCATCCCCCTTATCCAGGTACCACCAAAGCTCTACAACTTCAGGCTCCCCCGAGGAGCTGCTCCACACGTTGCCCCTGTGCCTGCACACACACGCTCTCCAGCTTCCAGGCAAAGCCCTTTCCACCAGCCCTGTTCCGAGGACAACGCTCCTGCCACCGCAGCCTGTCCCAGGGGGAAAAAGGAAAGCCCATGAAGCTGATGTGGGCATTCACTTGCCCTGCTCTGTAGAGCTCGTGGCCAGAGAAACACCCAGCACAGCCCAGCACTGCCAGCTCCACCCCCTGGGGCTTAGGCTGAGATCCACATGTGTGGTGCCGATTCACACCCCCCCCCACCACGAGTGGCTTTGAGCAGAAGGTTAATTACTGCCCTTCGTTAAAGTTATCCTCACTGAAGGAAGCTCGAAGCTGTCAGGCAAAAGGAACAGGTACCACAAAGGACCAATTCTGTCTTCTTTTTCACGTTATAAACCAAGAGACAAGGGGGCGTGCAGTCATGAGGAGAGAGGAAAAAAGGAAAATCCCTACCAACCAGGTATCCAGAGCTTCCAAGGACACTGGGCCCAGTAAAACACACCCGGCTTCAGGCAAAATCAATGCGATTTGGAAACGTGCTTGAATATTTTGCCAGAGTAGGACTGACAGACAAATCCCAGCATCACACACTCATCAGGACGGACACCTGAATTTCAAACTTCAAGGTCAAAAAACTTGAAACGCACCACATCTTCCCTCAAAAGGTGGCAAAAGGAGTACCAAGTTTGAGCTGTTGAATATCCTGAGAAAGGCAACCCCTCGAAACATCTCCCCCTCCCCAGGCAGCTTCTTTTCATCTCATGTTTACAATTCTGCCCAACGTCCCTTTCGTCTGAAGACCTTGGAAGACAAGCAAGTCTCCTGCCACAACTCCTAACACGTTGGCTACTTCATTTATTGTTTATTTCCCCACATGAATGAATTGACCATCTCGGAAACTCCGTCACGCACAGGGCAGAAAAAGTTATTTACAAAGAGGGACACACAGCCCCAAAATAAGTTTAAGATGTACAGATTGATCGTGGGAACCAAGAGGGAGGGGAGAGGACAAAACCAAGATCAAGAACATTGCAGTCAGACTTTGACTTTCAGTTACAGAAGAGATCTCTCTCTCCAGAGAAGTGGTGTTTTCAACTCTTATATAAATGGCATCTTAAAAACAGAACATTTGACAATTTCAACACATGTGTTACTTCTCCTAAGTAAATATGCCATGGAGGTGATGCTGCTCTGCCCCCAGAGCTGCCTCCTCTCCTCCTGGGACTCAACCATCACCTCTCTTTTTCCTTGGAGTCACGGTTTTCTTTCCTCGTGGCAAATGCTACTTCCTCTACTGTTATGTTTTGGTTTGGCTTTTTATTTGGTTTTGGGTTTGTGGGTTTTTGTTTTGTTTTCTTTTGTTTTTTTAAAGGCCTGAACAGACCCAAGTGAAAACGACGAGCATCTTTCCTAACCCTTTGCAGGCCCCTGACCTGGCTCAAGGTTGAAACACGATGGCTTTTTAACAATTACCTGTTCTTTGAACAGTCTTCTCCATGACCTGAAACAAAACATACCTTCCTGCTTCCGCTTCCACAGATGGCTTTTGAAATGAGTGCCCCCAAACAGCCCCCCCACAACCTGCGAGATGAACTTCCCCAGTGCAAAGCAGCAAATGCCAGTAGTTTCATCTGCCGGGGGGGGGAACTTGCTTGCCCCGATGCCCTTCTGTGAGTTTTCCCAGGAGATCATCACTATCTGGGCAGCAAATCGCCCAAAGGGCAGCAAAGGACAGGACCTGGTGCACCCGTGGGCTCCAACAGCTGGATGCAGGATGGGGGTGGCAGCAGGAGGTCCCCCTGGGGCCGGTTCTCCGATGGGAACCTGGCCTGGCAGCAGGGAGGGAGATGGGGGTGGGCAAATGAAAGTTCTGGGGGGACCCCTGTCCCTGCTTCATCTTACACTTTCCCCGACACTCTGCTAGGGTTCCTGCAGACACCCACAGCGGGGTTTTTGGGGACCAGGGCAGAGTCACAGCGCCCTCCTGCCCGCTCCTCCCAGGGGCAAAACGACCACAGGCTCCCCCCGAGCCGTTTCTACAGCAACTGCTGTTGGAAACACACACCTTTTCCTGGCATTTCTCTACTGTCTCTTTTCATGAGCCTGGCAAACCCACCAGCAGGTGTTTTACAAAGCGGGAACCGCTGCAGGTGTGCAGACCTGTCCCTCCATCGGAAAGTTCCTGGGCAAGGGAGCTAATTCTCCCCCACAATAATTTGGGGATACCATCCTTCTCTTTGCTGCTCCCACAGGCCTGCCCGAGATAGGAGAAGGGATGCGAAAGGGGACCAGGGGGCTAAGGCACACTATTGGATACAAGGACGGCAGGATGCTGCTGTCACCAAACCTTTGGGTGGAGAAGGGTGTCCTCCTCCTGAATCCCCAGACGCTGAGGATGCTGCCTTCACTGTTGCTGTCACCTGCAATTTCAAAAACGTAGCTCCTGACAAGGGAAAAATGCTTGCGAGCAGCTAATGATGCCCTTTCACCTTCCCTTGGCAGATTTCTAAGTCGCTGGGCCCATCCTGTAATTGAGAAAGAGCACGTGCCCCGTCTCCCACAGGAAGGATGTCCTACTTTGGTACCAACTCCTGCTCTTAGATATTCCCCGAGACCAGCAGCGGTCGCGGGCAAACAGCCAAATGCAACATTGGTCTTGTGTTCCACATTCAGCCACTTAAGTCTTTCCTTAAACTGAAACGATGGCTCCCCGTGGAAGCTCTCAGAGCGGTGTCCAAGCCATCCCAGGCACCCGGTAGAGCTCTCCACCTCCACCCAGAAAAAGGGCAAAAAGCAACTGGACAAGGAGTGACGTGTCCCTTCACCACAGGAGACGGGCAGAGCTGCTTCCAACCACACTTTTGCTGCCCCAGCTGTGTTTGACTTAGGGGGGGGCTTCAACCCAGACAGACCCTCAGTAACACAGTTTGAGTGCTGGTGGCACGTGGCAAGGGGGGGGACCAAAGCCACGATGACTTAAAAAGGGAATTTGCAGCACTGAAGGCAGTGGTTTTCCCTCCAGTTTCAGGCAGAAAAAGGCAAGAGGGTGAGGTTGGAAAGCGGGCAGGGCAGAGTGCTTTTTGACTGTTTTGACTGTAACATAATTGCTCTTTGGTGCTCCTGAGGTTGCTGCTTGCCATCCGAGGAACAAAGACACCAAAGATTGCACCCCCGATGGCAAAACCAGTTGGACCTGTCTGCTGGGCCCAGTTGGACCTGTCTGCTGGGCGCAGGGCTGCGGGCAGACTGGGGGACGTTGCCTAATACCCTCTGGAGGCAGGTTTCCTTTTTGTCAGCACTTCATGTGTGATTATTGTCCTGCTGGTTATTTTGAGTAGAAATGTATATTGACCATCAATACATTGAGCCATTCAGACAATTCATTGCACTTTGTCGCTTTAAAGGAAGGTGCCATCAAACACCCCAGTTTTTCCTCTTCTTTTTCAAGGCAGCAAAAGAGCTACCCTAAACACACAGTTCCAAGCTTTTCCAGTGTAACCAGATCCCTTCCACATTTGATTTATTTTTCCCTTGCAGGTGCTTTGTAGCCAACAATTCAACAAGTCAGACTGTTTCTGAGGCTTCAAAAGTGCAAAAAAAAGCTCAAGGTACTTAAGCCCCTTGAGCACCAGGTTAAGGCGAATTTGTTTCCAGTCTCAGACGCTGTAAACCCTGTCGAGTGTAGTGTACCAGTTCAGCCATGCTGCTGTTCAGTGCCAGAGGACACGTCGCTCTGCTGAGTTCAGCAAAAAACTCTGCCAAAAAAAAAAAAAAAAAAAAGGGTAGGGAGAGAGAAAAAAAACATTTGGTTGGTTGGTTTCACACAACAGGTACATCTGACAGGCAAGAGGGCAGAAGGAGTTAAACAGAGTGTTAATGCAGAGAACTCAGCAAGGTCAGCAGGATGGGAGGTGTAAGGAGCACAGGAGGCAGGGCCCCGGGAGAGGAAAATGCACTCACACTCAGGTACACACACTGAACTGCCTCCCCAGCTGGCACCTTTCAAAGGAGACTGAGACCCCACGGTAGGTGGGCAAAAGTTTGAGTGCTCACACATGAGCATCCCTCAGGATTTAACACACGCCAAATTTGGAGGGTCTTTCTGAGCACTAGCCAGAAGCACACACAGCTGTCCTTGGACGGCTCCCTTTCCTTCCTCCGCCCTCAAACCTTGGAGACATCACGATTTCTCAGCTGAACAGCCTTAAAAACTTGTAGGGGCCTGCCAGGCTCTTCAGCTCTGATTTGGGTTGCTTATAGCTGATGTGGCAGATCTCGGGCAGATTTAACTTCTTGTGTCACCATGAAGCGAGGCGGCTGGTTTCCTGCACTTGATGCCCTTCATCCCTTAGCTCTTAGACATTTGAGGATGCCAAGACAATCTCATCAAAATCTCACCATCAGGTCATCTCTGCCAACAACCTGCCAACGTGCTATAGCTCAGCATGTCACCATGCTGAACCCTTTCATCTTGAGGTATGGTGTTTGCTCCACGGAGTGTCAGGATTGAAGCGAGTACACGCACACAACCACCACACGTTAAGACAGAAAAGCAGAGGGCAAAAACTTACCCTTATTCTTCCTGGCCAGTGCGTCAGCCTGTTCCCAAATATCGTATGCATAGAGGACATAGGAGGTGATGTTGACGTAGGAAGAGGTGATGCTTGGGATGTTGTAGGGGACGGGGACGGAAGAAGTGCCGCTGCAGTTGCTGGCATTCGATCCCGGCTGAGAACTCACCGAACTGGCAGGAGAAGGCATTGGAGAGAGAGGAGAAGGTATGCCTGTGCTTCTGCAGGAGAGACAAACATTTAACCTGGGAGTTAAGAGTCTCGCCACAAGATGATCCACTAGCCAGCAGCTAGCCAGCGGGATCATCCAGGCCTGCGGTGTGGAGTGGAGTGTTGAAAACTGAGATGTAACGAGTCACTGTCCTTTGAGGGCAAAGGCAGAGGTTTCTGAAGGGACTGGTGACTCTAAGGACTCCGCTCCTCCGGGCAAAGCAAAACGCAGGACCAGACATCAGAAAGAGCCACCCATTCACCTTCCAAAAATCTACACCTGCCTGTGGAGGCCTCCGCCAGATGATCTACGTGTTTTTTCCTAGCGACTTCCGTTTCAGGCATGCTGAAGCTTGTCACTCTGGAGACTGGAGCTTTCTGACAGCTAGCCAAAGTAGCCCACACACGCCGCTTTATAGACCGTGGGAGGCTACCTGCTTCAGCTGCCCTCCTTCCAGACACAGCCTGGCTTCATCACACCACTTCACCCAACCTGATGCTAGTCATGGCTAGAAGGGGGCTTCCGACACTGTTATTCCCTTCCCAATAAACTGGACTGTGCAAGGTGGCAGATAAATAACTGGAATTTCAGCATCACTAAACACCCTCAGCGTTTAGCAGGGAGAGACGTGGAGCCAGGGAGCTGTCTGCCAAACGCAATTACCACAGCACACAGAAAAAACTCTTTCTTACTGTCATAAAAACACAGGCCCAGGCTGCTGGGCATGGGGTCAAACACCCTTATGTGACAGCCTGCCCTTTTCTTTTGCTGCCACGTACACAGCAAGACGGCGGCAGGGACTTTGGAAGGACAAAATGCTCAGGAACTCACAAATTAGAAAATGGGATTCTTTTTCTTAGTTGGTAACTGAGCTAAAGAGAAAAAACATGGAAGTATCGCCTCGAGGTTATTATGCTACCCCAGGGTGAAGGCATAAGCCTACTGGACAGTGGCCAGGGAGATGGGGATGGAATCCCACGAAGTCTGGAGGATCCTCTAACAGAACACAGGCGACAACAGGGGCTCTGAAACAGCACGGTGACGGTGCCTTCCTTGCTCCTCTGACCCACTTCTCTGGGGGAGAACCGCCTTGCTTGATATACAGTAACTCTGGACCTCATAACAAACATAAAAAAGCCCTTTCCAACGAGAAAAGACAGGAAGGAGGGAGCAGAAACATCCTCGTGCCTCCTAACAGTGTGACTTCAGGTGGCAAGAAAGAGGGAGCGAGCGAGCGGTGAGGCACTCAAAGACTCCAGCCACTCTCCTCACTCACACCCTTACAGACACATCACGAGGAGTGTCTTTTAACATCTTACCTTGAGACACAGGGAGAAGGTGCTTGTGCTACTCTGGAAGAACTCTGCAGCAAGGAACAGAACTCTTGTCAGGTCTACTGGGCTATTCAGCTGACGTCAGTAACTACTGCAGCCACCCAGCTGGCAGCTTCGGAACACGCGTGCCCTACCTTAAAGTGGTCATTCAGGATCCTGGAATACTCGATGGCGGTGTCTTTCTTGTAACGAAACATGGCCATGTGCAGAATGGACTGGCAGCGCATGCTGTCAACAGAGAAACACCCAGAAATCAGTGTTCACACCCCCTGCTGCCTGCTCAGCAGTCACCAGCCCTGGGGGACAGGGGCAGGCACACGCCGGCTGCGCAGCAAAAAATCGAGAAAACCCAGAATTTCTCCTGCTTCTGCTCATCTTAAAAAAAGAGGATTTTTTGGTGAGGAAATCACAAGGGGGGGAAAAAACCAAAAGGATTAGGCGTTCTGAAGTTATCAGCAGGTCAAATTTTAGAGCCTATGCCTTCCACCTCTAGTCCCTTGTGATAACATCCCGGCTCACTTCAGAGATGGTCCAGCTCATTCTGGTTTTCATCCTGAGGGTTCTTTTCCTCGTACAACTCTGATTCCCACTGAACTCATTCCTTCGCCCCTTTCGCGCTACCAACTCTAAAAGCAGAGCAGGAAGGCACAGAAAAACCGTTACGCACCATAACACGGCAAGGATTTTTTCACGTGAAGATGCTGAGGAGTCCGTAAAGGATTTCAGTGTCATGATGAACCTGAGGAAGCAAAAGAAACGGAATCTTGTCAGCCCTCAGAAGTCCCACTGTTTATGAAAAACCAGTGCACGCCGTTGTCTCAAACACCGATCCAAAAGGCAGGAAACCTGCCCTGACCTCTTAGTCCTGGCACCGAGCGCTCTGCATGAGCAGAGGACTCAAAACACCTTGTCTTCCACCCAGCAGGAACAGATGTGGCCCTCTCTCCTCTGACACTGATTACACTCTAACCTACAGGCCTGGGTGAGGAAGAGGCACCCCTGGTGCTGAAGGTGAACGTTAATTCAAGTGGTTCCAGGCAAGACACACATCCACCTACTATGGCTGTGAAACTAAATGGGGAAGGTTCCAAAAAGAGACACCCCAATGAAGTGTACTGGTAGAAAGACATGTGGGAGAAATCCTTAAGGTCTGCCTTCAATCAAGCTGCAAGACCTTTGGGGAACAAACCGTTCTTCCACACGCTATACCCTTGCTTTGCTCTTTTTAACCAAAATACTACTGAGCTCACATGCAACTTCGGGCCTGGGTAAACTCCTTCATGGCCTTGGTTGTCATAACCAGCATCCTCCAGTGCACCTCAGCTGCAAGGCTCAAATGCTGAGGAGGACATGATGCCTGCTTCTTCTGATAAGCAACGCTGCAACTATTCAAAGGATTTGTCTGGGGTGCCTCTGGGGGGTCTGTCTCTCTGGTGCTTGCACGGGACCCCAAGTGGGCTCCACGGTGGGAATCCAGAGCTGCCACAGTTGCAACCAGGCAACGCAAACATGCTGCCTGACCATCACACTTTGAGAACAGCTTACTTGATGAGCTCGATGGTGCCGCTGAATATGCTGTAGGCTGATTTTGGTGCTGGTGCATCCGATTCCAAGGCAATCCCCCACTCAATGAAGGAAAGGGCAGCATCCAGGTACTGCAAAGCCCTTCCAGTCTTGTCGGTCTACGGGGAAGAAAATTCTCATTTTTAGACTCACTCAGATAAAAAACTACTTCTCTCAAGTGTACCTGAATTCCTTTTTTCTCCCTCCTCAGGCACAATTTGAAGAAAGAAAAAGATGCAGGTCAGGCCTCTGGGTTGATAATTCTGCTGGGTTGTCAGCAGAACTCCTAATGCAGTCCCAGCCCTCAGCTTTGTGTGCTCTGGCTATGTGTATCTCTTCCTTTTGCTCATAGTTTTCCTCCAGTTACTTCTTATCTTCACAGGTTTTGGATATTTTTGCCTGGTCTTGGAGGCCTGTCTCACGAGAGGCAGATGAGGCTTTCCCACTGCAGTGCTTCCTCACTTCATTTTCACAATTTGCAAGCAGCAAACGGACGTTATCTGACAGAGCCATAATTAGCAGAAAAATATGTTTGTTCACGCACGCTGTTAAACTGCAACACAATCTCTGTCAGGGTCCCGATGCTTCAGAGTAAAGTGCCTTAAAACTAACTCTTCCCTTTATCCTCCAAGGACTTTGGGATAGCTCTGCAAAGCAAACAGGCCTGCCAACCTCAGACAACGTCAGCTCTGAATCCCATTCTTGAGGCATATTCTCTAGAAGTCTTTATAAAAAAGGCAAGTGTCTGAACATTTGTCAATAAAGACAGCCTCCCCACACAGGGCTTGAACACACTCCACATATGAGATCCTGTGTATGTCTATTAGCCAGCAAATCTTACCCCCCCTGCACCTCAGCAGGTATCAGGGCTGAATTTCTAGCACAGGGCCAAGACCTACCATTGCATCAGCTTTGTGCTTCAGCCTCTTGGCCTCTTCCATGTAGTGTTCCACTGGATGCAGTCTGAATTGGGGACAGAGAGAGGAAAAACAGAAAGCAGAGAAAAAGGGTAAGATAATTATCCATTTTACCTTCGTAGCTAGAGGATGCTACGAGTCAAAACATCCTGTTTTGGTAAGCCTGGTGCAGCCTTATCAAACACCTCACAGCTATGATGGTCACTAAATCAATGTTGTATGCCTCCTCAGGAATACACAGCAGCCGAATGCACAGATAAAAGGAACTGATTTCTTAAAAACCACGTGTATTACAATAACATTGAAAACTGACAATTTGAAATGAAAAACCAACGGAGGATTAGGCTACTGAGAGGCCAAGTTCACGTCTTTGCTCCCATGGGAAGACAGCAATTACGTCATCTCCTACCCCTCCTCAAAAAGGTTAAAAAGTACTGGATTTCCAGAGTAGCTTCCCTCAAACCAAGAACCGTTCCAATGAGACCTTTGCAGTCTGGTGGGTGGGGTAAGTCCTACCCATGAGGAGGCAGCACAAGGACGTCTCAAACACCTCTTCCTCTCTCTTTTCTCCCAAAAGAAAGGCTCATTAAGAAGCAGAAGCCAGGGCGGCTGCAAGGCCTGGAGTCTTCAGAAAGTACTCGAGGGCTGTAAAACAGAAAACTTACTTCTCAAAGTTGAGTTGAGGTCCGCTTGACTTGGAGGTACCGTTTGGCACAGAAGGCACTGGGAAAGGATTGGTGACATCCGCTACACATCCCTGAAAAACCACAGAGCAGAGACAAAGCTGGTCAGAGAGACACCCCTAAACCAATTCCAAAGCCTGGCTCTCCTAAATGTCAAGAGAAAACCTTTCTTTGTCCCAGGCACAGATTATTCTCCAGGCTCTTCTGACCTTCTTCCCCAGCACCCCCTCCAATAACGGAAACGCAAACTTGGCTTCTTACCCAACTGCTACTAAGGCTCAGTACCATTCACACTTTTCCTAAGTGTGGAGAAATTAAGGAGCACAAAGGCTAAACCAGCAGCGAGGCTGCGAGCAGCCCATTTTTCATGGCCACTAGCCCAGGCAGGAATGGGTAATAGCCGTTCACACTTACTTCCAGCTGAACCACAAAAACTCTTCCTTTGTGTAAAAACACACTCATTTTTACACCACTATGTGATTGCAGCTGCCTGCAGTCAGAAACAGTTACTTCCACAGACATGATTCTCTTGCCTTTGGTTTTTACCTGGTCACCCCTTCTCACCGTGTTCCACGGGTGAAATGAGAGCAGAGGATGGAGAAATCAGCAGAGAAGGTAGAAGGCAGGCAGGCTTTCGGGCTAGCAACATTTTTGCTTTTCCACACACTTTGCCATTAAAGGGGCAAAAATGCTTCAAAGAGCCTTCTCTGGTGGCTGGTTTACCTCCCTTCCTTTTTAATATCCCCAGAGGACGTTTCTGAAGGGAATCACACAGCACCCCTGGGTTGCAGGAAACGTCCCACCAGTTACAACAGGTACCTACTTTGATGCCCTTTGGCAGTTCAGTGTGATTGCTCTCCACTTTCTTGCGCTTGGGGAGAGGAGGACCCTTCTGGTTGCTCTTGTTCTGGGCAGTGTTATCCGTGGTAGGCAGCTCACTGGGCTCATTTCTGGGTCTCTTTTGGGCCATCTTGGTGGACTTTGGTGCGGGATGTGCAGGAGACGTGGGTGGCAGAGGCGGGGGTAGCAGGAGATCTTTTTTCTGTGTTTCAGGTGAAGCTTTTGGTGCGCTGGAGACGGGAAGCAAATTCAGTAGCAGGACTGAATCTGGTTTACATATAATGTGGGGATTTTTTAAAAACTTAAGTTACTTCATCTACCAGTTCTGTTTAAACTTCTCTGGAAGCAGGAGATGACTCGTTAACACAAAGAACCCAACGGAAGCAAAATGAAACTTCAGGGACGGTCAGAGACACTCACCCTGACACTTGAGCCTCCGTGTGCTGTGACACAACTACACCGAGTTGTTCCTTAAAGACTTGCCAGCTCAACTAGATCCCACTTATGACACGGAGGGCATTCAAGTGAGAGAGACTTAAAATGGAGAGGCTTGCTAATGGCAGAGGCTATCACATTTAATAATTCGGTGGCATATCAGATTCCTGATCATCCGCAGTTAGGAATTACAAGGGAACTCTGGTTCCTCCAAGTAGCACCAAATAGCTCCAAACCTTGTTTCACCACTGCTCATTTGCACCGTTTTTATTCAGCTTCTCTAAGTTTCCAAGAAAACGCTGAGCAGGGAGTCCCGGCTCATGGACTGCCACGTCCGAAGAGGAGGAAAAGAAGTCCAACCCAGTGAGAAGAGCGAAGCGTGCCGCTGCACATCCTGCTTCACTCTGCTGTCCATGGGACAGTCCTCTCCCCTCTTCTACAACCCCCTTTTCCCACAATGCACTCAGTCCCTACTCCCTGCACACATGCTCCCCAGCTTCACTCCCTTGGGATGGCTTCTGAGAGGACTATTTCACAGCACCCCAGAACTAAAGTCCTTCCCTTCCTACCACAGCTAAAAATGCCCTTCACCCAACTAGATGCTAGCCCCACCTCGGTGTTCTCAGCTGGGAGAAGACATGTCCCACCCAGCACAGGCCCCGTGTGCACCAGCAGGCAGCTGGTAAGTGCTACGTGAAGCCTGCAACCGGGGACAGGAAGAGCAGGTGATGGAGCAGAGGGTACCAACATTCACACCGGGCTTTTTTCCTTCCTCAGGACCTGTCCAGTTAAGGGCAGGAGATACAAGACTTCACATTCACTTTGTTAAGAAAGACTCACGTTTATGTGTTTTTCTGCCATCCCACCATTGTATACTCACTTTGATTTATCGGAGTCTTTGTTAGTTGAAGGATGCAAAGATTTGGTTTCTTTTCCGGATTTCATTTTCTTCCTATCAATCTCCTTCTCCGTTTCCCTCTAGAACAGGAAGAAAGGCAGGGGGGTAAGAAAATCACTCAGGTTTTAAAAGTTGATGTCAAGTACAGAGAAAAACAGCTACGTTTTATTTATTCTGGTTTAAAATAAAGAAAAGGTAAGAGATTAGACCTGACAAAGTGGGAACCCAGAGTAGAGCAGATAGAGATTTTCAGAGATACTCACTAACAAGTATCCTAAAGTGACATTTTATCTACTTTTGTTTTGATAGATTAATTAGTTTGTGGTGGCAGGAAATGAACTGCTAAACTCCTGCTGCCAATGGTGACCAAAATGAAGGCACTTCCACTGCTGAAAATCAGCATCTCATCTCTTTTGGATGGGGCTTTTTCTCCTACCCAGCAGGAATATTACAGAAATCTATTCAGATTCCTCCTGGTAAAGTCAGGAGCCTCAAGCAGTTGTGTTTTGTGATGCACCTTATCACAGAGGAGGAAAAAGACTGCATCCCCAGGAGAGTTAGATCACTCAGACTCCCCAGGTGTGGAGGGCTTTTTGGTTTTATTAACCAGGATCTCTGATAGAGGTGAAATTTTAAACAGGCAGAAGAACAGGAGCCATTAAGGCAGAGAGGTAATAAATTACACATTTTAATGGCACTCCACAGATCTTAACAATACAAAGCGTGCACATCACCAGCTCACCCGAATGAAGAACTTTAGAATAATTTACTACAAACCAAGCAAACCTAACACAGACAACACTTTTCAGCCAGTGTCACCCATACTGGGCCTGTCCAAGTTCAAAGAGCTCCTCTCTTGGCTCTTTGAGACAACAGGAGAAGCAACTGCCCGTTCACCTTTCTCCTGCTGACCTGCAAAGAGGGGCACTGCTGTGGCCTCTCCAGTTCCTTCACCGTTTCCCTGCTCTTTTCAATTCTCTCCCACAACTACGGGAAGTTCAGAAAACGACGAGATGAGATAAAGCCTGCGCGGGAGCCAAGCTCATTCCCTCACACACGCTAAGCCACCTGCTCCGTGAGGAGAACCACCAAAGGTGTCCGGGCACTGAAACGTTCACAGCAAACGCCCATTTTCCATGAGGCCTGCAGCCAGCTCTCTGTGCAGCTCAACCAGCTAGCTGCAAGCCAAGTCACGGTCCCCTCCGGGAGCCAGCTCTCCAAATCACTTGCCACCTCAGTGAAACCAAGGGCTCGCTGGCACCACAGCAGCTCCAGGGAAAGCTGAAGAAGTTTTCTATCTCCTTATCCAAGCGCTGAGATCCAAAGTGGCATTTAGGGATGGTTGACACTATCGGGGAGAGCCTGCTTCAGTCAACAGTCTGCATGTAGGGAACAGCAAAAGGGCTGGGGCTGCTGCCATCCCCCCTAGGAATGACACAGTTCACACCTGCAGAATTCGCTCCTCTCTGCGTCAGCAAGAATTCACAACTGTTCCATAAGTAACTCCTCGTAGGAAAAGACTACACTACTCAGACTGAGACTGCATGGCTAAAGGCAGCAGAGGGTGCACACGTGGACAGAATGGAAAACTGCAGCCTGAGGTGGCCTGGGTTGGTTCTCCCTCCAGGTACCCCCCCAGACTGCAGGCAAGATGCTCTTCCACAGCAGACGTTCAAGGGGTTGAGCACAGAGAAACCCAAGAATAATGCCAAGGGGCTGGCCAGCCACATGCTGACACAGCCTGCTGCCAAAAGCTCCTCTGACTTTGGAGGGATGGGGCTTTGTTGCCTGCAAAAAGTAGCGTTTCAAGAAAACACAGCAAAATACGTCTTATAATAAAATACCAAAGGCTTTTCATCTGCTCAGCAGGGGATCTGACACCAACAAGAAACAACTGTGGAACGGTTTGGATACACATTCCCTTTATAAGTTTGATGGTGCCTTCTAGGAGGAGTGCAATGGCTCCACTGCCAAACTATGAAACAGAAATGAATTCTCCACGTGGGTTTTTCAAACACCACCTCGGTCCTCATACAAACCAAGCCCACCTCCACCTCTACCTCTCACCTTCCTCTTTCGAAAGGACTTGTCAGGAGCATCCGTGGTTTTCTTCTCCGGGTCCTGCTTCCTTGCACCAGGGAGCTCCTTGGCCTCTGCTCTCTTCTGATGGCTGCCTTTTCCAGCGGGCTGTGGGACTCTTGACAGAAGAGGGAGGTCTATTTTCACCATGAGGGACCGAGGGACAGGGGGGTCCGTCACTGGCAAGGGCAATGTCTTCTCCTTGATAGGCAAGGGAAGTTTCTCCTTGTGAAAATCCTCTCTGGCCACGACAGCAGGCCTGTGGCTGCTAGTCTTGATGGGGGTTGTGCCCTGGCCTTGAGGAAGGGGACTGGGAGCCAGATGCTCCTGGGCACTGCCAAGCAAAGCCTCTCTCTTGAGCTTGGCGTCCAAGAAGGGTTTGGCACCGGCCCGGTGGGAGCTCTTGTGCTTTCTGTTCTCAAGGGGCTCTTGTGGTGCCACCTTCGGGTCGCTTCTGTCACTGGATTTTGGCTTCACTTTCTTTTCGACTTTTGGCTTGTCTTGGGAAGACTGGTCTCTGACTTGCAAAGGACCAGGGTCACTCTCCACCTTCAGGCCTCCCTTGGGCCCCTCGTGCCCTGGAGCCTTGCTGGGCCCTTTAATACCCACAGTCTGCCTGGGCGAGGGCTTCTTGGCACGCACAGGAGACTGCTGGCTTGGGAGTTTGGTTGGGAGATAAATGTCCTGAGGAGGCCTGGCCGCTTGGCCAGCGTTCTTGTGAAATGGCTCCCTCGGCTCAGCATGCTGGCGGAAGGAACTGCTGCTGATGCCCTGATCCTTGTCCTCCTCGCATCCATCAGCGTGAGTGATTTCACCGAGACTTTCTGTTGGCTCTCCTGGTGGGTTCACCTTGGTTAGCCAGTTGTCGAGCTGCCACTTATTAGAAGTTGGTGGGTCAGGCTGCAGACAAAAAGAGAAAGGAAGGATGCAAGACTGATGCCTTTGTGGGCTATTTCCATCCTAGTACAGCTCACCAGAACCCAGTAAAATTTCCCCTTGCTGTTAAAAGAAAGAGCTTGAAAGGGACAGAGCAGGAGACAGTGGCCATGCTCTAATGTGTGTGCGTTAACACTAACTTCACAATCACAGACCTGGTTTTGGCACAGGATCAGTCACACAGTTGCACAGCACTCCTGGATCTCTGCTACCTCACTCAGCAAGAGACCAGTCTACCTGAAAGCTTCATCTTGGTTTACCCTTAACCAATCAGAAAACACATAAAAAACCCTCAACTGTCCAAAGGGATTAGGTGCTGACCTTGCAATGCTTTTGGAAAGTTATTTGCACACAGCACTGCTTTAAAAAATGGACCAGGAGTGTTGCCAGCTATCAGGTCTCATTGAAGTCTGACAACTAGCTAAACTAAAAAAAAAGCAACAAACAACTAACTAAAAAAGAAGACAGAAGTGGAAATGAGGGGCATGATTCTCTGGGGCATGTTCAGAAAATACCATGTGAGTGTCAGTATAACTCACTAGAAAAACATGGCCAAAAGACCCAGTAAACTTTGGGTTATACTGTAGGTAACTACCAGAGAGTGGCACACTCTGATCCTTTTCTAGCACCTTCTGCCATTGGTTATCTTCTTTGTGACTCACACCATCACATGGGTTTTCATCAAGTTTCCCAAATACAAAGGAGAGGAAGAGGAATTATTGCCTCTAGGTCTTAAAGCCTGTGCTTCTGCATGTCAAGAACTGGCTGTAAACAAATGAGCCACGTGCGCTAATTTCCTCCTTGAGCAGCACAGGCAAACAGCCTGCTGAATAAAAAAGGATAAAATGGTCAATGGCAAATAGCTAGGACTTCTCTAGAGTGAGAAGGATCTTACAATC
>BJBW01000141.1:334-17262 GCA_004320125.1 Scolopax mira
TTTCCTCCATATGCTCTGAGATGACACTCAGGATGAGGCACTCCATCATCTTTCCAGAGGTGGAGGTGAGGCTGACTAGTCTGTAATTTCCTGGGTCCTCTTTCTTGCCCTTTTTGAAGATGGGGATATAAAGGCTGAGGCAAAGAAGACATTCAGTCAAACAGCACCTCTGTAAACCTCCCAAGCGGTCAGTCCCTTTTTCCACTCGGTGTAAACCTCCTTCTTCCACTCTATTTTTTTTTTGCTCAGCTACCCAGGTCTCCCACTTCCCTCGCTTGATTTCTTGCTCTTGAGGATGCACTGGTCCTGAGCACATTCCTGTGTCCTGAGCTTATAGAAGGCAATGTTTGAATATTGCCCAGCTCTTGCCTTCCATGGAATTTTACCTAGCAGTTTCCTGAAAAGGACAAAGTTAGTCCTTTGAAATCCAAGGTTTCAGTCCTACTTGTTGTTTTTTGTATGTTACCCACAATCCTGAACTCTATCTCTCCACAGTCACTGCAGCCAAGGTTGCCCTCAACCTTGATTTCCTCCACCAGTATGACACAGATGTTGGTAGAGTGCTCTGATCTTTTTGCTGGCCCTGTGAAAACGGTAAGATCTTCATCTCAATTATAAAATAAAAAAATATTTAAGAAAACTTTCAAACTTGCACATCTCACATAGAAAGAATAACTCAGACTTTAGAGACAATTATGATTGAAGATGCTGTAATGCCTTTCTTCAGCACTTTTTGCTAGTTGTCTAGGGCAGTTTTGTTTTGTAGTTTGTTTTTTATAACAACTGTTTTCAAGCATCTGACTCCCCTATATATTGTGGAGGCAATACTTATGAATCCTTACCCTGAAATGCCTCCGAGGAACTGGTTTTTGATCAGTTTGTTCAATATCACAAATTGTGATAGAAGCAGGAAGCTAAGGCAGCACTCCCAAATCCCATGCTAGTACCCAAACCACTTTCCCTTTATCTGGTTTATATCTGGCAAAACTTTTATTTGCCCTGATCACAAAGAAAATAACAAAAAATAACAAGGAGCATGAACTGAGTTGCACATACAGAAAGATTAGTGATTCTCCCTTGACTTCTGTGGGGTACAGAGCACCGGCAAAGAAAGGAAACTGTTAAAATATATTTTCTGATATACACCTAGGAGTATTGTTGTGAATGACCTTGCTTCAGTTTTTCTTCCTTATATTAGGAAAGAATTACATAGGGGAGCGTGAGCAAGTGAGCAGATCCATCAGCCTGCCTCATGCTCTCACTGTCAGAGCAGTAGCTCTGCAGAATTGGCATGATTCATCAACACAGTTAGCACATTCTTTCATCTCCCTACGTCTCTCTAAACATGCAGAAGGGAGGTAATAGCCCCGTCTTTTTTGCACAGCCAAATATTTAAATCTCATGTCTTATGAATATATCTTGTCTATATCTTTGTCTCTCCACCACGTGATGCATAAATTTTGTTCCATCCAGTTGAGGAGGAGCCCAACCTTCCTCTGCTGGTATGTCCTGCATAACCTCATTCTTTCTTGAAGTGATTTTTACCCTCATATTGTGAAACAGAAACTAACCATAACGTTTTTCAGAACATTATAGCAAATAGACTATGTTTTACCATAATACAATAAAAATTTCTTTTACCACAAAGCTGTGACTACACATTTTTCCACAGTATTGCACTGAGTTAGACCTCAGTGGAGACTATGGAAAGAGCTTTAGAGAGCTGTACTAACCAAATAACCTTTCTTAATGGTGCTCATAAAACTCTTATTTTTTTCAAATTATTGTAGAGGTAGAGGAGAAATCTAGAAAGTAACAGAAGGTGGGACTTTTTGTTAAGAAAAAAGTAGTTGTGACACAGATGGTTGAGTCAACATTACACTGATTTCTCAACTGAGAATCAGGCCTTGTGACTTTAAAAGAATTAATCCTGTCAAAGACAATTGATGTATAATGAGGAGTGTTGCCTGATATTCTGCACACACCTCCTTCCTAAATCATCTAGACTATCTGCTCTTCAATTTCATTCCTCTAGTTTGCAAGGAATGCTTTTCTCATAGGTGATTTTGGAGAGCTGGATTTTTAAAACTGAATTGCAACACCTTTTTTTTTTCTCTGTGGCTATGGCTCTTGTTGTCTCCCTGTTTCAGTGCAGATATATAAAATCATTATTTTGTCTCTCAGATACTACAGATTCTAGTAATAGTAGCTATGTAGGTAATTACAATAGATGTTACATTTTTCCATGAGTATATTGCCAGTGGAATAAAAAACATTAAATTCAACTTGATTTCTGGATTAAATTTTGCTGCATAAAAATATGCCTGCTTTTACATATACATTTCCAGGTGATAAAGTTACATAGAAAATCATGCATCATGACACGCTGTGATTACTAAAGTAGGCTTTAATATATCTGTTGATAATAATCCCCAGATCTTTCATGTAGCCAGGGCTAGTTAATTTCCCTTGTTTACTGTCTGCAGAAGCACAGCTTTGCTTCAGTCTTTGTCCTAACAGCAAAATAGGCACTTTGATTCGTAAGTTTAGAAGTCAGTGTGTTTTTCCAAAGTGCCATGTGTACCACAATCATGCTTCTCAGTTGAAAGCTAATTTTATTGAGTGGATAAATAAAAGTAGACTCCATAGAGACAGGTATTTCAGATGAGTACTTTAAAATCTGTGCATGACTCAAACAAAATTAGTTATAAACAAACAAATGCACTGATATACATGCAGATAAAATGAATGTGCCCATGCTCATGTGAAGAGAAAAAATATCATAGGAAGCAGTGGCTCTGAAAGGTTTCTGATCATGGCAAGAAACACGAAAAAGGTCCTTCCGTTTTTCTGCTGGTAGGAGTTGATTTAATTTGTAATTAAAAAAGAGTAATAGACAAGTAATTTTATCTCTATTCACAGGGAAACTGAGAGTGGGTACTCTGTACACTTTGATGTGTGTGAATTTTGTTTTTAAAAAAATTAAAAGCTGGGCTGAGGACACATTGCAAATATTGTTGAAGGCACTGGAGCTACCCCTGTCAAATTGTCCTGTCTAAAGCAGTCCAATGCCTTCACTTCCTTCTATCTTTGGTCTGAAGTATTTTCACTTTTGCAACTATTCTAAACTAGGAATTTTAGCATAGGGATGATAGTTTGATTACAAGTAGTACTTCATATGTTCATTAAAAGCTTTTTTTTTCTGGCTTTGAGTATTTGATATCTGTTCTGAATCTCTCAGTCAGGAGCTTAAATCCTTGTCAGTGAAAGCCACATTGATTTAAGAGTCCATGATAGTCTATTGACAGTCTTCATTGGCCCAAAAGATAACTTTTAAAGTTTCTTGTAAACATTAATGTAGATATGAATGTTCTTGGATTTGTGCTCAATATTTCATAAAATAGATGTTAGTCTCCCCTGTGTTCAAAGAAGATACTCTCTGAAGGAATGTTAGGGAGGATCTGCATGCATTAAAGTGTTTGAAAATATATGGTATTTTTTTGTTCTTTTGGGACAAGTTCTTGTAGGTCCAGTGGCTTATAAAAGAAACAGGAAAATGGGCAATAACCTTTGCTTTTATGAACTTTGTAAAGAAATCCACAGGAACAGAAATATATATATAAATAATAGTGGAGAAAGAAATAAGATATATTAATTCAGTTTTGAATACACTTAAAAATGCATAATAAACTTTAATGAGGGCCTCTCTGCATACTGTCTACATATATTGCACATCCATCATTCCATATTCTCACTGAGAATATCACATTTCACTAATTTTTTAAAAATTATTAATACTGTGTATAGGCTAGATGCCAACAAGTGCCCAATGTGAAAAAAAAAAAAAGTATTAGGTAGAACAATATGGAGAAATCCCATACATTTAGTTTTCTGTAGCCTTGCAAAATTGAAACACATTTCAAATTTTGTTTAAGAAAAAAATTCCTTGAATCAGAGAGATCTTTAGTGTTATGTGAAATATCAGAGTTTTGAATGGAAACACTGACAGACTATAACATGTAATGTGTCTATTGGGTGATTTTCTAATATAACTAACATATAAATGCTGACTTTCCTGTTGTCATCAAAAATTCATTTCATTTCACATTTGCTGACATTTAAAGTGCATATGAACAATAATTGATTTCTTTTGGGCTTCTAAACTACTTTAAATAAAACTAGTGAAAATTGATTCTTTGTTGTTTCCTGGCATGTCAATTTAAATTCACTTATTGAGCCAAATTCTTGGAAATGAACAGATACTTCAAAGAAAGTTAAATTAAATAATTACCTCTAGAAGTTCTAAGGTTTCTTAAAATAGTAGTTTTAAATGAATAAATAATAACACTAGCTTCTGTAGTTTCAAACTCATTTAGCTTATTATAGAATGTCTAAATTTAAAAAGTCTTATGCTGTGTTTCTTAAAGTGTTTACTTTTGTTTTTCAGAATATTTGATAACACTCTGTACTACTTATATCTAAATTACATTGCACCTAAGAAACAATATAATTTGTGTTGGGAAAAAATGTAAAAATGCATCTCTATTGAGAGAAATAAGTTTTACTTGATAGGCTTTATAAATATAGTGTGTTATTATAGCACAATTTGTAACAGAAAATAGCTGAGTTAATCTATTAATTTACAGAGTTAATCTACTTAATCTATTTTTACTAACCTTTTAGAAGACAGTTGTAAAAGGTTTTCAAATTCATTGAGCCAAACCTAAGAGCCTTAGAAATTTGCATTCAGCCATCAGGACAGCACACAAGAAAAGCTAAAATCTCTTGTTCAGTCACCCATTTACAGACGGTATGGAATTAGTTTCAGGTTACTCTGGCTTTGAACTTATTTTCCTTCTAATCCAAGAGGTGATTTATATTTCTTTTCAATAGAAAGAAAATAAATCAACCCTTTCTACATGATGCAAACAAAACTCAGTAGGACAACACGCTTCTTTTTTATCTATATGGGCCAACACTCTGCAAAATTTCCCTGTGTCGTCTGAATACTCTGAACTCTGTCAAACACATACTAAGTGCAAAAACTAAGTCTGTAAAAATTATTAAACTACTATATACAGAAGATGGAAGCAATATTTAGACAGAAAAACCAAGATGTAACAAGATGTAGTTGTAAAACATCCTTGCTAATTTTCAGGTGTTGCCCAAGCATAGATTTGCATTTACCAAATTACAGTTACTGAATTTTTTAAGACAGTCCTCATAGTTAAATATCTAGAATTCCATTTGCAAGAGGATTTTGTTATTTACCTGCTTATTTTCAGTCCATTTTACTTGAAATCAAATTATCTTCAAAATTTGTGAAAAACAGTGATTTATATTTTCAGCAGCCCAAAGTGAAGGTTTCTCATAACTTGGTTTACCTCATAAAAATATTTAAATGTATTAAATACCTAATGGGGTGTGTGGGTGTAAAGATTGAGTTGGTTGTATCAAGAACAAGAGGCAAAGGGCACAAACTGTAATATAAGAAATTATACTTAAATGTAAGAAATGTATTTTGAGGGAGATCAAATACTGAAGCAGATTGCTTGTAGAGCTTGGGAAGTCTCCATTCTTGGAGAGGTTCAAACCCTGTCTGGATATGGTCATGGACAGTGTGCTCTATCTGACACTGTATTAGCAGAGGAGATGGACTATACATCTGCAGATGATACTTCTAACCTCAACAACTCTATGAGTCTAATAATCGATTGACTCCTGTAAATAATTTACATTGCTCAGCTTTCTCAGTGAAGAAGATACCTATTCCTGGTTTAAAGATTACAAGATCTCACTTCATCTTTAGTTCTTATTTAAATAGTCTTGGTTTTGTTAATAAAAACCATACTTTATTCCCAACATACATTTATGTAACTTTAACATCTAAGTACTCGATATCATAACTTTTTTCAAGATATATGAAAGTATGTTAACTATCACTATCATAACTTTCAGTGGAGTTCTGATATAAAATCATAGAATCATAGAATCATAGAATGGTTAGAGTTGGAAGGGACCTTAAAGATCATCAAGTTCCAACCCCCCATGCCATGGGCAGGATCACCTCCTGCTAGAGCAGGTTGCTCAAAGCCCCATCCATCCTGGCCTTGAACACCTCCAGGGTGCCATCTCTGGGCAACCTGTTCCAGTGTCTCACCACCCCCACAGTAAAGAATTTCTTTCTGATGTCTAATCTAAATCTCCCCTCTTCCAATTTAAAACCATTGCCCGTTGTCCTGTCTGCAATTCCTCGTAAACAATCCCTCTCTGGCTCTTCTGTAGCTCCCTTCAGATATTGGTAGGCTGTTATAAGGTCTCCCCAGAGCCTTCTCTTCTCAAGGCTGAACAACCCCAGCGCTCTCAGCCCATCTTCATAGGGGAGGTGCTCCGTCCCTCTAATCATCCTCGTTCCAACAGGTCCATGGCCTTCCTGTGTTTTGGACTCCAAAGTACTCATTTTAGGTTTTATGAAAAGAGATGGTAGTGCTCTCATCTTCCAAAAAATTCTAGATGGTTGGTGATCCAGTCCCATCAATTTGTCTCATGAAAGATGTTGAACATTTACATTATAGGAATTCAATAAATAGAATCCTCTCTGTGTTTTTGTAGTATAACATATATGTACCCTGTCTTGGTTGAGAGGACAATTGATTTGCTTTTGTATGTCAGTCTTTTCAAAATCAGGCTATTGAACTGGTGGAGTTGTTAGCTTTGGAACCGGGAGGTTAACCAGTGCCTTAATCTCCATTGGATTTTGAATTCTCAGAGTCAAAAGGCATCCCTTTAAAAGTAACATACATTCTGTCTCTGTCTCAGTCCTTGTCAGGCTCCCTGAAATGCTTTAGTTCCTCGAATGGTAAGAAACTAATCAGTAAAACCTAGGAAGTTATAGCTTTTCCAGACCATATGTTCCTTATGCAAACCACAATTATTAATAAAAAGTTTATATTTACTGTATAATGGAGATTCAATAGACCTCCAATAACCTTGCATCCAAACAACAGACTGACTATATTTTGAATTTATTTTCTACACACAGATATTGCACAATGTTTTTAAGAATGTTAACTCACTTTTTCTAATGGTACATCTTTATTTTTCTTTTAAAGTGCATTATAAAATTAGAAATATATTTGTCTGGGTTCCATCATTACATAGAAATAAAATAAAAATTAACGAATACTCTATGTAGATTGGCACATAGTTTTAACCTCCTTTTCTTTCTCAATGGTGCTTATGAGACTCTTATTTTTCAAATTAATGTAGAAATATTAATAAAGTAGTAGATGAGTAATCTAGAAATCAATGCAAGTTGGGGCTTTTTATTTTAAGGAAAGAAAATATTAGAATTCCATTTTAAAAATCCAGAACGAGACAGAAAACTTTTTTGCAATGAGAATAAAAGACTACAAAATAGAGGGGGAGGGAGGAAGAAGCTGGATTTTCTACTGATGTAAATTCTTGTTACTAAATTTCTGTTCAGAAAAGTTTCAGCTTGGTACAGCTTCAAATGAGTTACACTTATGTACACAACAGCTGAAAAACTGTCTCTGCTTACTACATTTTCTATGTACTTTTTCTCCTTGGTCTCATGTGTCTTCTCATTAAATATTATTGTCTTGGTTTGGCACTTAGTTGTGATAACGTGAAAGCAATACAGACAAGAAATTCATTTGTTAAGGATGAAGGATTCTCCTAATTGGAAAGGAATAGTCCAATGAGCAATGTTTCATTGACATGGTTTTAATACCTGACTGGCTTGATAAGGTAAAAAAGACTCCAAAAAAACCCCTAAAAGCTGACAAGCTGTAGGCTTCACAAAAGATATGGCTGAATTAATCTGAAGTTGATGAGATACCATTTGTCATTTCAAGAAAACCAAAATTATCCTTTAGACCATCAGATGCAATAATCTGTAATCCACCTAAATGCTTAAGTACTGTTAAGCTATAAAATGTGTTTGCCAGAATGCATCGGTCTTTTGGCCTGCAGACTTTTCATTGTGCTCTTAAAATATACTGTTACAGTTCTAGCCAAATGACATAGGTCAAATAAAAGAAATAAACAAATGTGTCTCCCTTTCTTTTTTTTATAGTTACTTCTTGTTCTTTGACCCAAAACTGTCCAACAGTAATTGGAACAGAGAATATGTGAAGATAGCAGATCAAAAAGTTAAACTGTATACATATATAGGGTATCCTTGAAACTGAAAGTGAATGTTGAGATTAGAAATTTGAATGATTGCATGTTTTTGTGGTCATGTGTTAAAGAAAAAAAAAAAAAAGAAAGTAGGAGAAATGAGGAAAAAAATGCTAGCATTCTTGGGGGAAACCCAAGAACTATAAGCTACAGCTTCATATCAAAACAGTCAGCAGAAAAAAACAAAGTATTGGATCTTCTTTCCTACTGGGAATATTTCTTTAAACTTCCCTACAACACTGCCCACCAAAGTTCTAATGGAGGAGAGGAAGGGAAGAAAAGGAGCATTAATTGATTCACAAATGTCTAATTTGTCATGCTTTATAAAATAATAAAGTTTTGTTTTTTCCAAATGACTGAATTGAAAGGAAGACTTCATATCTGAAACTGGCTCCTGTTGATTTTTTTAAATGTTTTTCAGTAATTTAACTTCACACAGCCTATTGCAGTGCCAACAAGTTAAGAATTCACATTATTCTAAGTACTTCTTTGTTTAAGGAATGGAAGGGAACAGCAAAACTGAGCTAAGAAATCTAAATACAATTTTTAAGAATATTCCTTTTGATAACCAATGAAGCTTTCCAAAAACAAATTAAGAAAACTTAAGACATAAATCTCCACACATGAGTATGTACCTAATTTTTAGATCAGCTTTATTAGCCAATAAGAACATGTTTTAAAATACAGGAACTTGTCTCCAGATGTATCTGATACAGTGTAAAAATTTTTAGAACATTGCTAAAAATGAGAGTTGGGAGAGGAAAAAGATAAATTAGTAACTTCAGCAGTGACCAAGAGTATCCTATTCTATGACTAAGGAACAAGAATAATCAATTTAACCTAGGCTGCTGATCAAGGTGAATGAATCGGTAAGAATGTGTTTTGCACTGGACATATAAGGTACACAGGCTCAAGTAATACAGTTACTGAGCCTGGAAAGACTTTCCATAAAAGTTGTGAAACAGAGCACTACAAACTGACATTAATTTTTACAACATAGCTGTTTGCCAATGTGCTACAGTTTTGATGCATAATAACATTCCTGCAATTTAATTCACTGGACTCCTTCTGAAGACTTGTCAAAGTGAAAAAACCAAACGTGTTCATCAACACAATCTGCAGGCTACAGCTGCAGAAACCAACTCTCAATACATTGCAGGATTCAGAATTGATTGCTAGGGCTATGATTTATCCCAATGTTAATGGAAAACGCCTTCTAGAGTGGACTGAAGGGGCTATTCCCCCTTAAATCCAGACTTGGAACTTACCAAAAAATTTAATTTTTTTTTTCCTCCAAAAGCAATTTTCCTCTTAGCCCAATATTTCACTTGATTACACAATTTGAGGCATTATTTTCCCCCAAAATTTATTTTTTTATATTAGCTTTCTTTCAAAAATGAAAACTCATACACCTGAGAACTGCAGTAATAAGTAGGACGAAGGAAAAATTAGTGTTTTCATAGGTTAACGTCAATCACAAAGAGGTGGAGCTCCCAAAGTACCTAAAGCCTGCAACATCAGGGTTTATGGAGTGTCAGCTGGCATGAGGGACTTGTCTCAGCTTGATCCATAGCCAAGCAGGGTATGGCTGTGGCATCTCACAACATTGCTGCGGCAGGAACTGCTTGTCCCTGGCTGGGATGAAACAGAGTCCTGGGCCACAGGCAGGGCATATGGGGAGCCCATGGGGATGCTGGGCAGTGCCCCAGGACCTTATATATGGTGGGAGATAAGCCCTTGACGAGAGAAATTCAAAACACCTAAACTAAGCTACATCTCTAAATCAACAGCCAGGAAACCAGTGCCTCTCCCAACACTGCACAAGAGCTTAAGGCAGCTCACCCACAGTGTCTAATGTTAACCAACTATAAAATATTCCATTCCATAAAACATTCCGATCTGACAAACAGCATTAGAGACCAAAAAAAATTGGCAGGAAGATGAATGTGAACATGATACTCAAATGAGGCTAAAAAGGTTTCATTCTATTTTTAAGTAAAAGGTGGATATTTCAGTATAAAGAACAGGATGAGTGGAAAAAGTATTTATCCCAGACTCACTTTTTGAGCCCCAGTTAAACTAAAGTGCTGCTGGTGGCACAGCATCAGTCACTTTATGGGACTCAGCTGTAGACATCTCGGCAGAGATGCTAGTGGGTGAGGCACTGAAGTACTGGGAGAAAGGACTTCCCAAAGCAGGTTTTCAGTGGGCTTAGAAGACGCAGATGTCTGCTGCTTTGACCATATGGCATTTTGCTTTCTAGCAAGCACTTGACATCCAAAAGCAAGTGTTTCACAAGTGCAGTTCCTTGTTCAGTCCTGGTTTAACCCTCCATCAGGGACTTCTCTGCCACTATCCTCAGCTTGGAACTGGAAAGCAGCTTTGTGCAGAGCCCTCTGGGCATGGAGATGGTTCCCAGAAGGGCCAGGTGGGATCCAGACATGAGTCCACACTGCAGAAGACTCTGAGGTTCAGCATCAAAGGTTTAGTGAACATTCTCTATTTGGAGTGGTAGGGTTAACATGGAAAGTCATCTTGGGGCAGGATTTTGAAAGTGACCCAAAGCCTCAAGACCTGGCTTTCTGCTAGTCCTGTAAACCCTTAGTCTGGTTCAGGCAGCTTCAGACTCTAGAGCTTATCTTGGCTCAAAAGTTATGAATTAAACTGTCTTTTCACGACATCCAAGAATATAGAAATGTAATCCCTACATTATGAATGTATGTAAGAAAATCTTTAAATTGAAAAAGGTCTCCTGCACATCTTTGACTAAATAAGAAGAAAATAAGTAAATTGCTTATTTGTTTTTAACTTTTTTTATTTTTAAACTAGGTTATATTTACCAATATGGCCTTGAAATTGGAATCAACAAAAGAGGCACACAGAAACGGTGTCCTCTTTTGGAATGATATACACTTGGGAGAGGAGGACAAAACCAATGATCAGAAACCTGAGGGCTGCACAACAATTGTAAAATGTGGACATGCTGGATAAATTCTAATTTATTACCAGAATAAATTAGAGCCACATCTCTACAGTCAGCTCTGCAGAACACTCATGATTCCTTGGCACAATGTCCTGGTCTGGAGCCAGTTCACTCTAAGAGGGATTAATGCAAAATGTGTGTGAACATTACTTTAGCTTGTGACCATATACATGAACTGATTAGAAAATGACACTAGTACATTTGCCAAACTTGGAAACTTTTTTCTTTTCAGTTGTTTTCTTTATGCTTAGTGACAGATATATTCAGAAGCCTATCTTTGTAAAAATTTAACAGTAAACCAGTAAAACAGAGCGGTTCTCCCTATTTTCTGAGGGACAATACAGCAGTGTTGCACATTTCTTCTGGGCTGAGTGTTGATTTGGAGTGGGTGGCTATGCAAATGTTAGAATATATGAGTGATTTGGGAAGGTAATAGTCTCTTGAATTGGTAGTTTGGGTACAGGAAAGAGTTTCACTGTGTGCATAACAAGCAGGATAACATTAAGCTGTTTAAGGCAACAGAGGCACAAATTTATGAGTGAAAGTTGCAATTGTTTGAAAAGAATGATTACACTGAAACCCAAAAAGAAACCAAAAAGAATCAGATGAACTGATTAGTGTCAACATACAGGCTGATGTTGCTTTGATTTTTTTGACTCCATATTCAAGGTATAGCTGGTTTCCTAGAATCGGTCTGTCTGCACTGGTTGGTATTTTTTTACCTCTTGTTCAATAATAATATCAAAAAACATCTAAAAGGTTCCTTCCCTGGAACAGAGAAGGAAAGAAGGCTACTATTTTCACTTTCTGGGAAGAGTAATAACCACAGCTATAATGAAGCTGTCTTAAATCACAGCATTCCCCCAGCAAAAAAGTAAAATAGTACCAGCTGTAAAGTTTATTAGCAAAATTGTCTGTGGTTTCCATGGGACTAGACCATAAGGCTTGGAGGAATTAACAGCATCTTAAAGAAGCATCTTGCTCAATGTGTGAAGAGTCACTTGCCATGCTTCTTTTTAAATAAAAAGGCTTTTTATCATTCTCTCCTTGTGCAAGTGCAGGCTGCTTTTCTGGGTTGAAGGAAACCTGCCTGTTCTGTTGGTTTACATTAGTATGAGCAGATTTTCATCCTGCTGGTGCTCTGTAAAGCTCAATGTCCTTCATTTTTATCTGAGCAAGTGACTTTACCCTAATGTGAGATTCTTGCTTTTTGCAGAAAGGGAGCACCAGAACACTTGCTTATGAAAGGCCAGTATTAGTAGCAGAGTTCAAGCAGATCCATAAGGTTCGTAAACATTCAGTGAGGGCAAAGCATTAGAAAATGAATCAGTTGATGAACTTTTAGAGGTCTCCAATGCCTAATTATTTCAAACGGTGTCCCTCTCACAGGCTAATACTGCAGGAAGTTAACCAAAGTTAATTAGCATGTACTTTGGCAGTCTGCTCGGTTTAATTATTTTGCTACATTCTGTTAGGGCAGAGTATCCAGATAGCAATAATGATAAAAATGACTTGTAAAAGTGCTTGTTTGGCTGAGGAGCCAAAGTCACTCTATACCATGAATGACTGCTTTTGTACCATCACTGAATTTTCACTGAATTTCACTGAATTTTTAGAGTTGGAAGGAACCATAGAGATCATCTAGTCCAACTTCCCTGCTGAAGCAGAATTGCCTAGAGCATCTTAAAGCATGCTACTCAGGATGGCATCCAGGCAGGTCTTAAGGGACTCCACAACCTCCCTGGGCAACCTGTTACAGGGCTCTGGCACCCTCACCATGAAGAAGTTTTTCCTTATATTTGAGTGGAACCTCCTATGTTCCAACTTCTGCCTGTTGCCCCTCATCATCTCACTGGCAGCCACTGAAAAGAATCTGTGGTGTATTTTTTATATGTTACCCAAACAGATTCTGCTGCTAGAGCTACAGCCAGACACCTAACCCTTGCATGGGAAACTACACAGTTAAATAGCATTGGGTTATATGATCAGCAATCTTACTTGACTGGGACAGTTGAAAGAAACAGAAAAATCCCCACACAATATTTTGTCTGTTGTAGTCTTTTAAACTAAAGGGAAGAAAATGGTGGAGTTTTAATGACACAATATTCTATTCTAGTTTCAGGACATCCAATAGGCCAAGATCTTTCTCAGGTAGCATTTTTTGCATGACTCACAAGCATCACATTTTCAGGAAAGGAGAAGAGACTAAATGTGGTATACTATGTGTATAGACCTTAGGGCAGGATGCAGTTGTTAGAGAGGTATGATCATGTAAATGTCAACTGCGGGGTGTTTTTTTATGATAGAAACTGAAATACATCTTTTGCGTATGGCTTTTTCATGAGGATAAGAATTCAGACCAATTGCGTTTTTTTGCTAACCTTAGAAAAAAACACTTCCATTTTTCTTTCAGCTGTACACAGCCCACAGAAAATGGTTTTCAATAGTTAGCAATAAATTACATATGAGTATCAGTTTAGTAGGGAAAAACTTAAAATAAAGTAATTATTGTTCTTATCCATTTTCTTCTGGGTCACTTTGTACAGATTGTATTGAGTTGAGTTCCTGATTACGTTTTTACTGAGATAAATCAAAACCCTTGACATTTTAGACATGCATTCATAAGGTCAGAGAAGCATGTTGTGTATCTGAAGACTCCCGAGGCAGGTGTTTCTATGCTACATCTCTTCTCAGGGCAGGCAATGTACTTGTGGACCAATTATGGATGCTCACTATCACCAACACATGTCTTTTTAGGCCAAAAAGACTGCAAGATTTTTGAAGAAGCCTGGTCATCTGTAAACCTTGCCTGGCTAGATAAACGCTGTCAAGGTTTGGGTCTAAGAGATTCAGCGTTGATAGTAAAGGGTCCTTATTTGGCCACTTTTGTTTTCCAGCAAGAAATGTTGAATTTTTTGCTGAAAAGATGTCTTGATCCTGTATGTGAGAATTTTCTCAGTCTCTCCTGGCACCCAAGCTGAAATGACAATTTTTTTTCCTTGCTGATCCCCAAAACAAAATAAACAAGGACAGCTAGCTACATGCCTGCACATGTGACACTGCATGCAACATGAGGGTAGGATGCCAAATCATGTTAAGATAAACCTGTTCTGTGTTGTACAATCACAATAATGGCAGGAAGTAAGTTAAAACTTTTGCAATTATCATGTTATGACCTTCCAGAGATGAGAATCTTGCACATTTAGAGGATGACAAAACCAATGGGTTTGGGTCAAAGATAGAGAAGTTAAAGATATTCACCATGGCATGGATCTGCCTTTGTGAGATGATTTATTGCCGTGGTCTGCAGCCACAAAACCTAATACAGCTTTCACGTTCAAACATCCCCAGGGAAGGAAAGAAAGATCTCTCAGAGAAGTGGTCTTAGGACTGGCCTGTTACACAGCACAATGCTGAGGCAGGACATCGCTTCAGTAAAGTTTGCAGCTGCAGGGAGAAGAGCTGTCAGCAGTAAAAGCACAAAAAAGCTAACATACAACAGCAGATGCAAATGAAAAGCTTGCTCCACCCCCTGTTTGACTCCTTGTGTTTGCTTTACCTTGTGTCTCTTGCTGGTCTGTCTCTGAGAGAAGGGTTTACTCATCCCAGGGTGGGGTCACACAGGTTTTTACTTGGTGGCAATTGCCTTGAGACTTTTGTTCTTATTTTGGAAAAGAAGAAACAAGCAATAAGTAACCTGAACAGCTCTTCCTGGGAAGTAATGAGTACACATGTACTTGTGAAAAGTGAAGAAAAACACTGATGGCAAACCTGAACATTTCTATTATATTGTGAAATTTTATAAGAACAAAGCAGGCAAGGCTGTGTTTTTGGAGAACAGGACTTTAAATCTAAAATCAGCTCGTTGATGAGGTAAGTATTTGTTTGGAATGCTTTTTCTCATGCTCTAAGACATGTCCTAATCCTAATATAAATTTATCCAAACATATTTTTTTCCCATATAAATGTATTCTTTCAAAGGCCTTTTTCAGTGAAAATACGTCTCCTTTCTTCTCTACAGAGATCCTTGATGTTCCCCACTAACCCAAAACATAAAATTACTTCTTTTGGGAATATTTCCTATTACCTAGCCTGGAGATAATTATTTGTGTGTGTTGGGCTTTTTTGTTTGAATTTCAGAAATGCACAACTCAGCCCTTGTTCTCACCCACAATACAACCACGTTTTGAATTTTTGCCTCAATAACCAGAATACATTTTCCTTTTCTTCATATTCAGATCCCTTTTTTCCATTTAGCATCTCCTCCAATCTTATTTTCCTTGTTCTCCATTAGCAAAACACATTAGGAAAACATCTGGATACCTATAGAGAACAATATCAATTTACAAACTTCAAAGGGGAAAAAACAGTTTCCTTCTGAGAAAATAATCTCCTCTGAGATGTCAGGCTGTTTTGACACTGCGTTGAATGGCAACTTCGCTCTACTCAAACAATTACATTCTAAAAAGCCACACTGATTAAAACCTCCTAATATTGATTTGGGACTGTCACACGTCTCTTACTCAGTCTTTGCAATGGAGCCGTTGAAAGTCTACATAAATACCCTTGTAAGTGTAAGAACATGCTTGTAAATTTCCTTTGGGTCAAAAAGATTAATTTGTTCTATTAATTAGCATTCAGGCCACTGAGATTTAAATACAACTTGTAGAATGCTAAGCAAAATAGTCTACCAGGATCTAATATCTACTTTGTTCTACTTGATTAAACACAACACAAGTGCCACTGGACCTCTTGGAACTACATAATATACTTTTATACCCAGATGTCCCAGTTTCTTCTTCATTTGCATTTACTCAGACTTTTAAACTACAGTACTTGCTATCAAATCTCCCATGCAGAAAGAAAGTCTGAAAGAAATTAGGTCTCTTCAGCACAGCATTTTTTTTTCTTTTTTTTTCCTCTTCCCCTCCTGCCCCCCACCCTTTATGGCCTAAAATTCAAATTAACTTCAGGAAAAACTGATAAACTGTAGTGTGGTTTTATTTGTATCAGATATTTTTTCATGTTTATTCACTCCAGCAGATAGTTTATCTTCTCTGTAATAATAAGAGACTTTACAGGGAATAAAGTATTACCGAGAGCAAGAGTCATATAATCTGGTTCTTAAAATATAGTTCTAAAATAGTTACCTTTGGAAAGCATATCTGATAGATGTGGAACAGTGATAGGGTTTTGTATATTTATTTTTTTAAAATCCATTGAGCACCACTCTTTGGGACCTTCCAGTTAGCCAGTGCTTCATCCGGCGGATTGTATGTTCATCCAGGCCATGTGCAGCCAGTTTTTCCACAGGAATTCTAGGGGGGACAGTATAAAATGCTTTTCAAAGGTCCAGGTATACAATATTCACAGCCTTTCCCTCATCCAATAATCAGGTCAAGTGTCAGAAGGAGATCAGGTTCATCAGGCATGACCTGCTCTTTATAAACCCATGCTGACTAAGCCTGATCCCCTGGTTGTCTATTATGTGGCTTGTGATGGCACTCAGAATCACAGAATCACCTAGGTTGGAAGGGACCTTTTAAGATCATCTAGTCCAACCAATGAAATAAATCAACAAAAAAAACCAAACCGCCCAAATCCCACACCACACCCAAAACACCACCAATCCACTACTACTCCATATCCCAAATCACCATGTCAACTCGTCTCTTGAACACCTCCAGGGATGGTGCCTCAACCACCTCACTGGGCAGCCCATTCCAAGGCCTGACAACCCTTT
>BJBW01000141.1:17304-38066 GCA_004320125.1 Scolopax mira
TTTCAGGGAGTTGTAGAGAGCAAGAAGGTCTCCCCTCAGACTCCTTTTCACCAGACTGAACAACCCCAGTTCCCTCAGCCTCTCCTCATAAGGCTTGTGCTCCAGACCCCTCACCAGTTTTGTTGCCCTTCTCTGGACCTGCTTCAGCACCTCAATGTCTTTCTTGTGGTAGGGGGCCCAAAACTGGACACCAGTTAGGGCCTCACCAGGGGGATGATCACCTTCTGGGTCCTACTCACCACACTGTTCTTGATACAGGCCAGGATGCTGTTGGCCTTCTTGGTCACCTGGGCACACTGCTGGCTCATGTTCAGCCAACAGTTGACCGACACCCCCAGGTCCTTTTCTGCCAGGCAGGTCTCCAGCCATTCTTCCCCAAGCCTGTAGCACTGCCTGGGGTTGATGTGACCCAAGTGCAGATCCCTTTGCAAAGCCTCTCTACCCTCCAGCAGATCAATACTCCATTCCAACTTGATGTCGCCTGCAAATTTGCTGAGGGTGCATTCGATCGCCAGTACTGAGCCCTGTGGGACACCACTTGTGAGCCACCAACTGGATTTCATTCCATTCACCACCACTCTCTGGGCCTCTGGCCCTCCAGACAGGTTTTAACTCAGTAGAGAGTATTCCCATCTAAACCATGTAGCAGCCAGTTTCTCCAGGAGAATACTGTGGGAGACTGTATTAAAGGCCTTGTTAAAGTCTAGGTAAATAACATCCACAGCCTTTTCTTCATCCATCAAGCAAGTCACTTTGTCATAGAAGGAGATCAGGTTTGTCATGCAGGACCTGCCCCTCGTGAACCTGTACTGGCTGGGCCTGATCACCTGGGCGTCCTTCATGTGCTGCATAATGGCAGTCAGGATCATTTGTTCCATCACCTACCAAGGCACTGAAGTCAGACTGACAGGCCTGGACTTCTCAGGATCATCCTTCCAGCCCTTCTTGGGGATGGGCATCACATTTGGTAGATGCCAGTCAACTGGGACTTCCCCAGTTAGCCAGGACTGTTGGTAGATGAAGGAAAGTTGCACTGCAAACCCCTGCCAGCTCCTTCACAACCCTCGGGTGGATCCCATCTGGGCCCATAGACTTGTTTGTGTTGAGGTTTTGGAGTAAGTCCCTCACCATCTCCCTTAGAATTATGGGGGCTTCATTCTGTTCCCCGCCCCTAACTGCCGGCTCAGGGGTCTGGGTACTCTGGGGACACTCTACTCCACTGCTAAAGACTGAGGCAAAGAAGACATTAAGCACCTCAGCTTCTCCTCATCCTCTGTCACTACGTTACCTCCCATATCCAGTAGAGAGCGGAGTGTCTCCTAAGTCCTCCTCTTGCTGTTAATATATTTATAGAAATTCTTTTTGTTGAATTATCCAGGGCCAGGTTAAGTTCTAGCTGAGCTTTGGCCTTTCTAATCTTTATAACCTTCCTGAGTAGCCTGTCCTTTTTTCACAGAAGACATATTCCAAAGGACATAAACTCTCCTTTTTTCCCTGAGCAGTGACCCTATCTGTTTGTTCAGCCAGGCCGGTCTCTTCCCCTGATGGCTTGCTTTCCCGCGCACAGGGATGGCCTGCTCCTGTGCTTTTAAGATTTACTCCTTTAAAAATGTCCAGCCTTCCTGGACTCCTTTGACCTTCAGGGCTGTTTCCCAAGGGACTCTGTCAAACAGACTTTTGAAAAGACCAAAGTCTGCCATACGGAAATCCATAATGGAAGTCCTGTTGGCTTCCCTTCTTGCTTTCCTGAAAATCAAGAACTCTATCACTTGATGATCACTGTACCCCAGGCGGCCTCCAACTGTTACATTCCCCACAAGTTCCTCTCAAGATGATCTGTTCTATGACCTTCCCTGGTATTAAGGTCAGACTGACAGATCTATAGTTTCCTGGATCCTCCTTTTTGCCTTTCTTGTAGATGGCTGTTACATTTGCCACCCTCCAGTCTATTGAGACCTCTGCAGTTAGCCATGACTTCCTGTAAATGATGGAAAGTGGTTTGGCAAGCACATCTGCCAACTCTTTCAACACTCTTGGGTGAAGCCCATCCCACAAGTCCCATAGACTTGTGTGCATCCAAGCGGCATAGCAGGTCACTGATCTCTTCCTCTTTAATTGTGATGCCCTCATTCTGCTTCCTCTCCCTACCTCCAAGCTCATGAGGCTGGGTGTCCAGGGAGCAACTAGTTCCACTGGTAAAGCCCAACACAAAGTAGACAATGAGCACCTCAGCTTTCCTTCATGACTATGTTTCCCTCTGCATCCAATAAAGGAGGGAGATTTTTCCTAATCCTCTTTTTGTTGTTCATGACTTTATAGAAACATTTTATATTATCCTTAACAGCTGTAGCTAGGTTGAGCTCTAGCTGTGTTTTAGCTCTCCGAGTTTTCTCCCTGCATGGCTTCACTACATCTTTATAGTCTTCATGAGACACCTGCCCCCTCTTCCAAAGGTCATAGACTCTCTTTTTGTTTTTGAGATCCAGCAAAAGGTCCCTATTTAGCCAGGCTGGCCTCCTACCCTGCCTACTTGTTTTTCAGCACACCAGGACAGCCTGCTCCTTTATCTTTAAGAATTCTTTCTTGAAGTATGTCCATCCTTCCTGGACGTCTGTATCCTTAAGGGCATCCTCCCAAGGGATTTTGTCTAGCAGTCTTCTGAACAGATTAAAGTTTGCCCTCCGGAAGTCCAAGGTGGCAGTTTTGGTAACCCCTCTCCTTGTTTCTCCAAGGGTTGAGAATTCAATCATCTCATGATCACTGTGACCTAGATGGCCTCCAACCTCTTCTTCCCCCACAAGTTCTTCCCTGTTTGCAAGGAGCAGGTCCAGGAGGGCACTTTTACTGAACCGGCTCACTTATCAGCTGCATGAGGAAGTTATCCTCCACACATTCCAGGAACCTCCTGGATTGTTCCCTGTCTGCCATGTTGTATTCCCAGCAGATATCAGGGAGGTTAAAATCCCCCACTAGAACAATAGCAAGTGACTGTGATATTTCTCCCAGTTGCTTATAGAAGGCTTCATCCACCTCACTGCTTTGGTTGGGAGGTCTATAGCAGACTCCCACAGTGTTTATTGGCCCTTATCCTAATCCAAACACTCTCAACCCCCTTGTCACTATACTTAATTTCAGAGCTCTCACAGTATTCTCTAACATACAGGGCCACTCCACCATCTCTCCTTTTCTTCTATCCCTTCTATCCCTATTCAGGAGGGATCCTTCTATCCCTTCTAAAGAGCTTGTAGCCATTGATTGTGGCACTCCAGTCATGTAAGGCATCCCACCATGTTTCTGTGATAGCCACTATGTCATAGTTTTCCTGGTGCATCATGGCTTCAGTCTCCCCCTGTTTGTTGTTCATACTGCATGCAATGGTATAGATGCACTTCAGACAAGCTAATGGTTCCAACATCTTTCTGTGAGTGTGGGCCCCATTTCCTACCAGATCCCTCTCGGGTGTTTCCATAATTTCTAGGTATCTTCACTTCTCTCAAGTAAAATGGTAGAGCAAGGGTCCTTGCTAGTCCACCGTCCCTCAAGCCCTGGAGTGTTTCCCTTGGGTTTAATCCTAACAGGTCCAGTTATCTCCCCCTCCCCCCTCATATCTAGTATAAAGTCCTGTCAAAGAGCCCTGCTAATTCCTGCCTCAAGATTCTTTTCCCCCTCTGGGACAGGTGCCTCCCACCTGCCACCAGCAGGCCATGTGTCTCATACAGCACCCTATGATTAAAAAACTCAAGGCCCTGCAGATAACATCAGTCCCGGAGCCACGAATTGACCTGTTGTCTCTTCCTGTTAATTTTCTCACTCATGATAGTCACCGATGGGATAGAGGAGAACACAGTTTGTGTTCCCAATCCCTTAAGCACCCATCCAAAGGCTCTAAATCTCTTTTAATTGATTATGGGCTCCTTCTTCCCACATCATCATTGCCAACTTGAAATACTAAAAGAGGGTAATAATCATAAAGGTTTACTAGAGTAGGAACTTTGTCCAACACACCCCTGACCCATGCCCCAGGGAGGCAACAGACTTCCTTGTGAAATGGGTCAAGATGGCATACTGGTCCCTCTGCCCCCTTCAATAGATAGTCGCCCACAACAATGACCCTTCTGCTTTTCCTTTTGGAACCAGTTGTAATGCCAGGTCTACAGTGACATGGTCTTTCTGGCATTTCTGGCCTAGATGTACCATCCTCCTCTCCAGCAGCCAGGTCCTCCTGCAAGATTCCATACCGGTTCTGCAAGGGTAACTGGGCAGGGAGGAGAGTCGCTGGCTTCACCAAGCAGGGACCTGTCTCCACTCCCCCTCTTCTCTGAGATCCCTCCTACTTCCTGTTGAGAAGTGGGGAGAGGGTCTTCTGATGTGTGTGAGGCCTCAACATGTTCCCTTGCTTTCAGGGAGTGGGCCCACCAGTCCATCTCCTTCTCACACTCCCTGATAGTCCTCAACCTTTCCACTTCCTCCTTCAGCTCAACCACCAGGCTGAGGAGATCATTCACCTGTTCGCATCTAACACAGGTGTTGTCCCCACTGCCCTCCATTGCAAGGGCCAGACTCTGGCACTCTCTGCAGCCAGAGGCTTGGACACCCACATGTTTGTGTGGGGCCTCTGCCTGGGTGCCCCCAGCTTTCCTAACAACAGCCTTTGACCGGGTACCAACCATGGCTGGATGTCTGCAAGCAAGAGACATTTGAAGGGCCAGTTGGGATGAATGCGCTAGTCATCTGACTACTTAAAGGGAGACATTCATAAAAGTATACTGCAAAAGTACAACGCATACTGTTATGCAAACCTTTTAGAAAAATTTTTTTTTTTTTTTCAAAAATAAGAGGGGCAAACTTGTTAAGAACAGTGATGAGCCTTGCAAATAGAAAATGAAATGTGACATGCATTTTATGTTTCTTATGCATGATTTGGACTTTGCATGATTTGAATTTTGTATTTCCTGATGAAAGGCAAATAGTCTTCTCTGTATTACAAAACAGAGAAAATCAATTGAAAATTGATTAAAGTTACAGTCATATAAGACCTGATCGATGCCGGAGATGAGAACATTCAAGTATTCCATTTGACCACATTAATGTCTGAACAACACACATCCCATAGTCACACGCTCTTCTTCCTTGACATGCTGTAAGCATTTTCTACTACTGAAAATGTAACATCAAAAGACTTTTTTTTTTAATAATATCTTATTAAACATTACATAAATTATTTATAAACAATGTAGTTCCTGTTTAAAACACAATTCAAAACCCAAACACATATGTTTGTTCATAGAGAAAGACTTAGTTTGATTCATTCATAAATGTAATGAAAATCCGGAGAAACTTAAAAGTTGTGTAAAAAGCACTGTCACTTTTATGATTTAAGGGAAGTATGATCCTCCTATAAACTGGAAGTGTATTCTGTTCCTGTACCTCATCAGACATAACAGCCAACATACTACTTACCATGGAGACAAAGAGACTAGTAATATGTCCCAGGTCTCTAAGGTTTTTTGATTAGAGTTGTGTCTGCAAATCCACAAGGAAATTATTTCTGTGTTCAGCCCAAGAAAAAGGAAGTCAGAAAGAGACAGAAAAGAAGTGCATTGGAAGCAAAGAGGTTACTGGAGAATGACTCTCTTGTTTACAGTCTTTCCTATGCTTTCTAATATGAGAAAGCCTTTCATTATTGAACATTATTTGAGCATTATTTGACTTAGAAAAAAAGTCAGCATTTCACCTTCAGATTCCTAATCTGAAGCATCCCAATTATAAACATATAATATAGTCATATTCTTTGCCTATTTTTCAGTTGCATGTGGCTTCAGCTTGTTAGATCATATAAATATATTTTTTTTTACCTTTTCTTTTTTTCTTTTTTTTTTTTTCCCCTCATGTTTACAGTTGTTCTACCTACATGGTAGAAATCTCTGACCTACTTTATTCAGGCTCCTAAATCCAACATCCAATATTATCACTTTTTAACAGCTTGTGAATGGATTCCAGGAAACACACAAAATAAGCCAATCATACAGAGTGAGCCCCTGGATAAATAATTGAAATAGTGAGTTAGAAAGGACTGAGCGGTGAGAACACCCCTGTTGACAGTAAGGACCAGGACATAACAAAGTGTGTATATTTAGGAAAGTTTCTAAAAATATAACAATATTTTATATTTGGAAAATTAAAAAAGACTGTATTCATAAATTTGAGAGACTTGAGAGCTTGTAGGGTTAAGGCTGTATTTGTACATTTTCATGATCATATACATCAATCTGCTATGCAGAAATTCTGCTCATTAAAAATACAATACTTTGGTTTTTTGTTTGCTATTTATAGTCCATAGTTTTGGAAAATGTAACTAAAAATATTACCAAAAAAAATTAATCATTTTTGAATGGTCAAATAAAACTGAAAGATGAGCATCTCATCTGTTGGAAACCGAGCTTGTCACCTAAGGATGCCATCATTACTAAGTAATCTAAGTTTCCCATGTTTTAGAACATCCAAAAAAATTCCATATTTAATTAACAATTCATTCATGACAGTCTCAGTAGGAAGCAATTTAGAGAAAATTGTACTGTGTATATTATATGGTTTGGGTTTGAATTGTAAGTGAAAATGTCCTTGGAGATGCGCTTAAAAAGGCTTATTCTTAATGTTTTACTAGTTTCTAGAGCTGAAAGATAATCTGGATAAGATCTCAGTTGTTATAAATAAGTACAGCTCTCGCATTTCAGCTTGCAATTCAATATTTGTGAAGATATGAGAGAGTAATATGTTGCCTTCCACAGATCAATGCTGAAAATATTATTTGTGTGATTGCATATGAAAATCATATTGTGTTCACTAAAACCCACTATCCTTTTCATCTTTGAGAGTCACAAACTTTAAACAAATGTATTTCTTAGGTGTAAGCTCTTCTTTCAAGAAGAACAAGAAAGTAAATGCCCTTAAAGAACATTCCAACTGCATATATTTTCTGAATTTTCATTCCACCAATAGCAGCTTGATTAGTCTACTGATCTTTCCATTTCACTTGGTAAAGCTAGCAAAAATGTGGGAACATTTTTTATTGATGTATTGCTATAGTCACTGCAGTGACAGCTTTAGTCATACTCTATGCTGAAAGAGTCATTAGCCAAATGGGAATCTGAGGCCAGAAAACATTTTTGATGTTCAACGAGATAGTTCAGTTACTTGAAAAACAGTGTGTATTTCATCATGAAAGTGTCAAATTCTTTCCCAGGATAATTTATTTTCAATCAAAACTTTAAAGCTATCTGCTTCCAAAAAAAAAACCTAGAAGGTTTTAGAAATTAAAGTAGTGCTACCCAAATCTCATTGCTCCTCAGTATTGAAACAGATTACCGTAGTATGCTCTTTCTGACCACATCTCTATATTTGCAGGTAACATCTGAGTACAAATCAGTGTTGCTTGGACGCCACCATATCCACAGGGTTCCAGTTCCACCTCCATACATTGATGTTACACATATGTAAGAGTAGAAAATCAGACTGTAAAACTCTGTAGCCTGTGTAATGCCCACTGAAATTAGTTGAAAACACTGTCATTCATTTAATGAGGCTTTTTAAATTTGGTTTCAATAGTGTTTCTTCATATGTTAGTAAAAAGTATCACCAGATCATAAACTTCAGAGGAAGCATAACTAATAATCTATTGCACCTGCCACAATGTTGTTAAACTGCTCAAGATTAAAACTAATCCTAAAAAGTAATAGACTTCCAACAAACAGTGCTGGTACAACAGACACACAATACTTCCTCTGAGCAGTATTGATACTAAGTTATAGAATCATAGAATCATAGAATGGTTTGGATTGGAAGGGATCTTAAAGATCATCGAGTTCCAACTCCCCGTGCCATGGGAAGGGACACCTCCCTCCAGACCAGGTTGCTCTAAGCCCCATCCAGCCTGTTCTTGAACCCCTCCAGGGATGGGGCACCCACGACTTCCCTGGGCAACCTGTTCCAGTGTCTCACCACCCTCACGGTAAAGAATTTCTTTCTGGTATCTAATCTAAATCTCCCCTCTTCCAATTTAAAAACTTTGCCCCTTGTCCTTTCACTACACTTCCTGTAGTGTTAATTGTTAATTAACAATGTTCATTGTTAATTCCTGACAAGTTAATCGTGTTATTCTATTTTCTGAAAATCTGAAGTCACTGGCAGTGACCCCTGCCAGTTCTGTCTTCCTTTGCAATATTGGATGTTTAAATAGCATACCTTCTAATACCAAAATTCTGCCTTCCTTCCCTTCAAGCATTTCAATACAATTGATCTTGAATGCCAATGCTTGGCAATGGATAGAAGTCAATAGTATTTAAATAAAAATAGTAATAATAAAAAAACCCCAACAACTATGTGAATTTTCACCAAAATAATTCTATGAGACTCATTGACTTTTATATCCAAGCGTTAAACAGCAATAGTTTCTGGTTACCATTCTTCTTTAAACTTTAATTACTCCCAAACTAATTTTTCCTTTTTCTTGTCCATATCTGACTGTCAATTTTAATATCTTCAATAGAAATAGTGTGCACACTTTTTTTACTCCAAAAACCCACATATGACTTGTACATTTGTACTAAAGAATTTACTGGCCATGATTCCAGCAATCTTACTTACTTACAAAATCCTTGTGCTTTGCATCAAGGTTAATAAAAAACAACCTAGAAGAAGTCTTCCCTTCTCCTTCAACCCAAATATAGAGTTTAAAGTAAAATCATCCATTGGTATTCCCATACCAGTAATCCAAGAACACAGAAAATAGCATCTTTAAATCAGTTTAAATTAATCATGCTTTTCTTTCTCAAGTTCCTTGGTACACTGCGTTCCTCAAATCTGTTTTCCTAGACATATATCTGATATACCTGTCAGTAGTAGTATAAGATCAGGTTGTGAGTATGAACATTGCATCATTCTGCACTAGAAAGACAGCAAGTTAAGTGAACTCATTTCAGATGTTCATTAACCCAGATTTTAAAACCTCCAAGATTTCTGAGATAAGAGGCTAATATGTTAATCCATTGCAACACATAGACTGTGCATGGGAAATTTCTTATGAATTTTCAATACTGATGAAAAATTTCCTCCAATATGGCCTTCTCTCTTGTTCAGAAAACTCCAGGAATTTCATTTCAGACAGGCTCCTGGGCTTTCCAGCTATTTGCTGGAGGCGTCAGAGTACGATCTCTATAAAACATTAACATTTATATTAGAGCTCCTTAGCAAAACAGATTAAACACTAAAACATCAGCCAAAATAAGAAGCTTAGGGCCTTATCCAGTAGAAAGCAGATGTTGGTCTACAAAAGCATAGACCCCCACACTCCCAGGGCCCACTGCACTTTCAGACAGACTTATTGCTCTGACGTTGATCACATAATACTGTACTACTAGAGACTGAAAATTCTTTTTCCCTAAGCTGTTCTTCCCCATTTCACTTATTAGAAGTACAAATCAATTTATTCTTGTGAATGAGGTAAATAGCATGTCATAACACACTAAGCTGCAGATATATGTTGGATACCATGTATTTTTGCACTGGCAAGACTTCAAATGGCTTTAATTGTGAGGCTTAATAATATCTATCCCAGTCTTGTAAACACAGCTGAGGAAAATGAGAATGTGTCGCCACTAAATTAGGAACCTGTTACTACCTGCAGACAGAAGACAGAAAGTCCCAAACCCACGTTACCCAAAGTCAGGCACCAACACATCAGGCTAGACACAAGCTTTCCTTTAAATGGCTTGTGAAGAACAGCAGCTTAATGACAGACTTACACACCACTCTCCTTCCCGACCTCAAAATCATTCTGAAGCACTCTATGGAGGAGATGACACCTACTCACCCCAAAGTGGTAGGATCTACCTGTTGCCATATATAAGCAGTGGTTCATTCTTCTTCCAATACTGTACCTGGTACATAAATTTTAGTTTTACATACTGGTCAATGTTTACAAACCCCTGTTTCTTAGGTTATTTTTTGCTAAACTATTTTCCACAATGTAAACGCTTTCTGCGGTAAGAATTCCCATTTCATTATCGTCACTTCTGAAAATAATTGAGGGAAATAACAAAGGGAAATAAACAGACCTCCAGAATGTATTATGTACTACTTCTGTGAAAGGATTTTAATCATTTCATGGGTAAAGGCAGTTTTTACAGGCTACATTCTCGAAACTTAATTAACAGCTATACATTTATGGTAGATTAAAAATGTGTTAATTCAGTGAAACTTTTACTAGTTGTTAATTCACTGGTTTATGTTAGCCTGCAAAATTAGTAAACATTTGCTAGATTGTCAGAAAAAATATTTTAAAATGGAATGGTGTCATTGCTATGTGCAGCTATTTATTGGAAACATGGTTTGTGAAAAAAAAGTATATTGCTCTGTTATTAAAATAAATGTCAGGGTAAAATTTGGCAGGCATTTTATTTGTCCATTACTGAATTTCCTTTTAACATTCCTTATAATTGGCTTGCTTATTACACTACTTATATTTTATTAATGGTTAAAATGCTTTCATTTTCCACAACAACAAAGAGGCACATATGAAGAGCCAAAGCCACCCTCAAAGAAAGGTATGCAATCCTGCTGATTTCAGAAGGAGGTGCAAAAACAACTTAGACAGATATTGTGAGCAAAATTCAACTTCCACATGGTAGATGAAAGAAAATTCCTAGAACCTTGGTAACAGGGTGGTAAATGGAACAAGTTTAAAAGAGAAACCCTGAGACTGTCCAGAGTATGTGTTTAAATTCATTGTTCTGGAATCCTTTCAGCAAAGACAAACTAAAGATTTGATTAAGAACCATGGGAGGATCAGTATAAGGCACAGTGGCACATTTAGTATCAAACAGAAGTTGGCTTACATCATCAGTATTCACCCAGATCTACTTAGTTTTTTTTATTTTAGGTTAGATGTAGTATAAGGTTGAGGGTTTTTTATGGGACTAAAATTTCTGCCTGGCAGAAACTCCAAGTACAGAGATTTATGAAAATAAAAATTAATGAGAAAACGTTAATCAAAATATGGCAATCTCCAACAAAGGCTTGACCTAAATGAAGAATAGAATGTTTGGGTCAGGCCAATCATTTTTTTTCTTAGCTCTGTAGCACACTCACAGTGCTACTACTTAATCAGTCATACCCTGACAAAGAGCATTTTGAAATCTCTAATGAGGAGAGAGATACAGGGGCTGTCAAATTAACATCCATCTATTTCTCCAAAATTGTCTAAAGCAGCAGCATAGCACCCAAACAGCTCAGTTTGCAAGTGTGCACAATTTATATCAAAGATAAAGATTGCATATTATATACTGAGCTCTGAGAGAGCACAGCCACATTGTGTTGATTCATTTACCCCAACCCCTTCCAGAAAAGAAAATTCTTGCATCTTTTAGCACATGGCAACACCTGAATGTTGAGGTCCCATCTCACTGCCTCCCCCAAGGGGAACAACACACGGTTCTCCCCAGAGATATGCCACATCCTGCTAATTACAGAGCTAGGTGCAGCCCTGCCTGAGCGCTGGGAGAAGGCAGCTCCCTTTAGTTAGTTAGAGGCTTCATAGCACAAGTCGTGGAAATAATCTGCCCCACCTAAAATGTTCCGACTGTGATGTTATCTTTCAGGATGGATCTGGATTTCTCAGGAAAGATGAGGTCAGCAACTTGAATGCAACTTAAAAAAAAAAAAAAAAAAAAAAAAAAAAAAGGAGGTGGAAAACCAGTAAAAAGGTACAATGCAAAATAGTGACACCTCCTATGCTATCGGCACAGGATAAGGATGCTACCCCAAACCAACCTCTGGTCTGTTCTTCCCACACTTTTATATCTTGAATTACTTGCTACGGTCCCCAGGCATTTACTGTTAAGCCAGAAATTGCTGGAGCAGAAAGGAACCACTGTCATCCATGTTTCATTTTTCCCCTGTCCACAGCACTTCTAATTATTATGGATGGAAATGACATATGAGAGCATTTCTGACAGTCTTGCACATTTAAGGACCTTGCTACATTGAGAATACAGTCCTGTGCTGCAGTGGTAGTATAAATCTGCTCTGGGGGAAATATTTCAGCATACTTTATGACAACATTGTCAAAATTTGCTGGATCATTGGGAAGTTCTTCAAGGCAGGCTCCACCCATTTTTTGAAGTTAAAAAATGTATAGCACAAAAGCTTCAGTTCCCATTTAGTACTCAGTAAAGTAATACATTTTGAAATGTATCAGGAGAAAAAAAAAGCTTTCAAAGTAATACGGATACTTAATTAAAAATTAATTCAAAATACAATTTTAATTAATTAAATCAAACAGTGAAAAATTTTTAATATTTTCTCTACTTTAATACATTTTAGCATTAGTTGTATATATTTGAATATGTTCAAATGTTCAGTATGTGTTCACAGATAATAATTCAGAAACCATTACTTTTTTTTTTGCTATTAGCAGCAGATGATTTCCTCAGTTCTTAAACAATTTTTAGGCACCTGGCAAGGACATTTTTTTTTCTTTGGAAACGGAAGAAGAGAACAAACTGGAGTGTGTTCAACAGTTTTCTAAAAGCAAAATTTTTTTGATAGCTCTTTAACTTGATCTAGTGTAAGCTTAAACAAGGTCAAATATTCAAACCGGACTAAACAGTTCAGCAGAATAAAGATGGTGTGTCTCCAAACCACAGACTCTCTGGCACACTTAAGAAATAGGGAGTTTTCCCAATAATCACAGAAAAAATAAAGGAAAAGACACTTCTGACTACTTAGCCACAAGATGTTCTGGTTTTCTGCTGATTGGTACATCTTCATTAAAGGACTTTTATGCTCATACCTGCAATGCCTGTCATCTCTTATCAAGGCAGTTAGTTAATAAAAAGAGCTATACAGATTACAGACAAGTGCCTGATCCTCTATAGGTCCTTTTATGTCAATAAGGCTTTTGTGAGAGAAGAACTTTTCTGAAGTAGTGGTTGAGAATAAGGCTTAGCTTTATACCTTTAAGGATGCAGCAAACATGTCTTTAGACTGCTACACAACTTGGGGAAAATAAAAAAAGAAGAGAGGGAAAATAAAAAAAGCAGCCCAAAACTTTGTCTATAAAAGTTACTGCATTGAACAACAAGAGAAATATCTAAGGTTGGATTTTTTAATTTGCTTGTCATTCTAAGCTTGACCTTTTCCCCTCTCCTTTCATATTGTGTTTTGTGATACTCCTTAAAGAAGAGAAGATTCTATTACAAGCAGTGGGAGCTGGGCTTAGGCAACAGATCACAGGATGTGATCTCTTATATTAGTTAGAGTGTGTGAAATAGAGTTTTCAAGGGTACTCCAAGTTGGCTGAATTCTGGTCAGTGGAAAGTTTGTTATTGACTTCAGCAGCAAATGCCTATACTGAAGCTGAATCACTATGAAAATCCCACACCACATTGATTATATACAGTAAATTGAAAGCTTTTATTTTTTGGATTGGACATCTTTTTCATGTGAACATGCAAATCGAACATTTGGATCCCTCAGGTGGTTCTCTTGGCAAAAATATGATGGAAATAAGTGCTGCTAATAAGAATATGATCAAGACATTCTTATATTTTCAGAAAAAAAAAAAAGAAAATTCTTTTCACTAGTGCTATTTAGAATGGTAAGAGGGACATAAACTGAAATTATCTGTAGTGTAGGAACATACAGCGCTTTAGACACTAATAACAACAGAAAATTAATATCAAAACAACATCACCATCTAGTCTGCAGTCTTATTTGCAGAGTTTGAAATACTTAACAAAGAAATGCATAATTATGTCAGTCTTGAATTTTTAATATATATATACACACTTTGAGCCTTCTTGATTTCTTGTATTGTTATGCATATCAGCAGGATGTTTTCCAAATCATATTTTCACAAAAACAGCACAAGCGAAAATCAAGGACATTTCAGATCATTTACTTTAGATGCTAGCAAAAGCTTATTTTGGCTGTAACGTCCAGTACAAGATTCATCCAAAGCATATGAGTCCTTCTTTTAAAAATGTAGGGTATCACACTGTGTCATCTTGTGCCAGAGCAAAAACCTGTTACAAGGCAATTAACTCAAAGATATTTATTTTTTTTAAGATTAACAAGCTTTAAAGAAACATACTAAGATTTTGATTGTTGGGATAATATCTAAAAATAGATAAAGCTTAACATGCAAAGTTATGTAATTAGTTACAGTTGGAAGCTTAAAATATTTTGTCTTGCCTTCTTTTTCTAACAGCATACCTGAAATTGGTCATTTTCTTACCTACTCTTCAGAATGTTAATATCCTGGAAAAGAGTTTTAATATCCTGGAGAAGAGTATGACTTTAAAAATTTCATACCAGAAATGGCAAATAATTCTGGATATTTAACACAAGATTTCATCTGAATATACATTTTTCAATAGTTTAATATTACCAGAAGATTAAGACATAGTGGAAATACAGGTATCTTGCAAAAGGTGGACATATGGTCACAATAGCACATTCTCCATTGACCAATACTATTATGCATTGCTTAATGAATAGTATGAAGTAACTGTAATCACTTGGAAATTTTCCATGTCAAGACATATCAAGCTGAGAATTTTCTCATGTCAAGACTTTCTTCAAAAGCAACCATAATTTCAAAGAATAATTTTAGGGAGAAAGTATGCTTTGCCCAGAATAGAAGCTAAGGAACAAGTTATCTGAACCCAAGAGATGACCATTGTCTAGGTTAGAACATAGAAAATCAGCATTTGATTTAGGCAACATAGGTATATTTATGTGTGGAAAAACTTCCATGTCCAACCATTCTGTAAGACTGTAGCTTGCAAAGGGTGCAAGCTATTAAATAATTTGTGAAAAAGAGCTGAATCCCTGCCTTCAGTCTGTGCTTCCAGAATTAGCAGCAGGAATTGGTGCTTAATTTGGAGCAAACAATGTGTCCACACCTTCTCCCACTATCTGTGTGGCAGGTTTGTGCAGCAGAAATAAATTTAGAGGCAGGTCCCAGCACACAGTCTTTATGATATTTTACCTGCAGTGCTTGTGCTACAGATCTGGGTGCAATAACATCACAGGACCTTCCTAACAGACTCTGCTTACAGCAGAAATGAGAGCAGGGAGCCTGTCCTGTCTTGCTTCCAATATTCTCCTTCTAAACTCAACTAGTATGAGAGAGAGGAAGGCAAGCAAGGATGGGGGCGGGGGAGAGGGTGTTAAAAAAAAAATAAATAATCAAGATCCTGGAACTGCAAAATATGGGAGGATGGAAGAACAGGTTAGAAGAAAGACAATTATTGCAGTGACAACTCATTGCTGGTTGCTTATGGGGCTGAGACAGTCACCTGGGAAGAATAACCAGGGATAGCTGAGCAAAAAATGCTGAGAATAGACATGTAGAAAGGAAATAGAGGCAAGTGACATGAAACAGAAGGCGATGCAGAACAGATTGGGCCTGAGTGGACATGATTTCCTTATATTACCAGTAAAATGAAACGTACAAAGACTACTTTTTGCCCTACTTGTGAAATCTTCTTTCTCCTTTTAAATTACTGGAGGAAAAGTTATCATTCTGATATTTATATAAGTGAGCTGAGAACAGAAGGAGGATTTCTGAGGGTGGGATAATCATGCCTGAAGCACACTAGGAACTTAATTTTTAATTTCAGTCCAAGACATCATGCATTCATTTAAAATAAACTCTTTCTCATGGAAGAATATCCTGCAAAAGAAAAAAATAAAATGTCAGAAGTCCTAAAGCCAAATGGTTTTAATTCAGCAAAGACATCAAGAGAAAGAAATATTAATGCAAAACACTTCAAGTAAATGTGATAGATGTTAAGTTTAGCAAATGTTTTTCTGACAATAAGTAAAATATCTGCAAAGTTCAGGTTTCCTATTCTAAAGCAATCAACAAAACCTAAAATGTAAAATGTACTGAAGTCATTAATTCCATCTCAGAAACAAAGAACAGAATCTCATACCCGCAGATGTGTCCAGAGAAAGGGAATTTAAGGAGGATTTTCTAGATTTTATCTTCAAGGGTTTGATTGACTGATTAATTAGAAAAGCAGCAAGAATTCAGTAATGATATAATGACCTATTTAAAAATCTTTCAGCATTCAGCTTTCCTTTTGCTCCTGTCTCTAGGATGGTTGGCTTTGTGATGTGTGGTTCTTTTGTTTCATTTTTCCTATTGCCTTTGCTTTTGCTTCTTCAGCTCCAAATTTTGGTAATCATATAAAATTAAAGGGATGGGGGTTTTGCTTTAGGATCTTGTCCAGAGATTTCAAAGGAAGATGTATTAAACATCTGTTGAATCCTATCAGTACAGAATGATTGATGCTTTTCTTTCAGAGATTATATCCCAAAATTATAATTAAGGAGAACATTTTGGGTCCGATTTTTTTTTTATTGTTTATACTGATCATCTCTGTGGAATTCATACTCCCTTGATTCCCAGTGACAGCAGAGCTGGACCAGGTTTTGTTTTATAGATTATTGCATAGGACTTGATCCCATAAAAGCCCCACAAAGTGAATAATAAAATGTCTCTGGCAATAATGGGCTTTGAGTAGTCCTTTTGCCTCAGATTGCTAAAACAGATTCAAAAAAAGAAACAAAACCCAAAAAAACCCTGTAGATTTTCCTTATAAAAAGCCTTCTGTAGATTTTCCTTATAAAATGCCTTTAGCATGCATTACTGAGATGAATATCACAACAGTGAACATTTAGGCACTTTGCTAACAAGGAGAATTGACTCTGTAACATAGATTCAAGCACCCTGGAAATGGATTCACAGGGAATTAACAAGGATCTGCTTTGATTTATCAATAAGAAATTAATAAAGGATACATAATAACAGCCTTGCTGTATCACATTGAATATGAAGAATGAAGGCAAGGAAGAGCTATAAAAATAGCTCATCACAGATAACCAAATATCCTCTCTCTGATAGTAGCCTGTAAGTGTTGCTTTAGAGGGAAACAAAATCAGGTCAGGCATACGAAGGACTTGCCCGTCTTTTAGCAGGACAAAGTTTAAGGTTTTTCTGAGGCACAGGTGATACTACATCTTTGGTTTTAGATCCCTTTTAGCTAATTTTCACCCATGTATTTGTTCATGAAGGTGTGCTACAGCAAGCTCCCATCCTCTATTCCATCCTGGAGTCACTTGAATCTGTTGCAGTTTGAAGAATGCCATTCAAAAGCAAACAAAACGTGTGACAGTTAAATTCTGTGCACTGGGACTCACAGATAAGGCAATAACCTTGTTCTCTGCCTTGAGTGTAAACTGATCTTGCCCGTTAGTCAACCTTCCTAAGAGTAAGAGCACTAACTTGGGTTCCAGAAGCTTTAAGTCTATATGCATTTAATTTCAGCTCTCATCACATATTTAGCAGCTAATAATCTGAAAACACCTGACAGATCAGCACTATTTCCTGAATTTTGCTGGCATGCAGCTGATGAGCTGGTCATCAGGATTTCCTTTACTGTAGATGGTAAGAAAAAGGGAAGAATTCATCTCTTCTTTAATCTGAAAACTCATCTAACCTAAAGTAGATTAGATGATCTAGATGACTCTGTTCTGCAAGTGCCTATTTCTCTCCCTTGGATAAAAAGAGGAATGTTAGTATCTAACACTGGCAGGCTCATGAAGTAATGGATGTGCAGGAGACAGTAAAGTGTGGAAGAATGATCAATGCTTTTTCTAAATTATCTTATTTCTAAAAGCATTGTAAAGCTGATAAAAATAGCATGACCTATTGTTTTTTGTGTCAGCCACCCTACATTTTTAGGCATCTTTTTAAATTTCTGGTTTGGTAAGCAGTAATTCCCATGTGTGCATGCACACAGACTCACATGCATGCGTGCACACACACACACAAAAGAGTAGATAAAAATTATTTCTGGCAAAACCCAATGATGCCTAACCTTTTTTTTTTTTTTTAACAAATGTTAGTGTATTCTGAGGATAGAGGAAGAAAGAATGATTCCTCTTAGATAAAAATCATTCTGATATAGTGGTTTCAATGTAATAAGTTGCTAATTATTTATTATCTTTTCTGAACAAGGGGAGTAATTTGCTTTAGGATTATTTTCGGCTTATTTTCTTCCCTAGAGAAACTTTTGTAGGGGAACACATACTTGTAGGACAATAATCTCCTCTAAATTTTAGTAATAAATTTTTATCTTTCATTTCCTATATATATAAATGAAGGTGTTAAATAATTACATTCAAGAACGCTATCAACAATTACACAAATTAGAATAAAATGACTAGAGCTTCCTGACTCCCCAAATCAAAGCCCAAGTCCATTTCAAGAGTTGCGGAGGTCAGAGGAGATTTTGCTCCACAGAATGGTTTATTCCAAGCTCTGCCCATCACTGTTTCGTTTACTTTTTTTCTTTTAAATCTCCTCTGCCATGTTTGATATCACCCCCAAGATCCAGTCTGCAGTGAGATACTTGTTCATCTTTTTGGAACTTCCTGAAGCTCCTGTTACTAACTTTTTTTAATGGAGAAATTATCCAAAGTATAATGTGGCAGCCTGTGTCCTGGAAGACAAGCAGTCAATATTTGATTTTTGCTTCCAAAACATATGTAGGCCATTTTAAGTTTTTCCCACCAGTGAAATGAGATACATTTACTTTTCTGAGCCAAGTCATAAATGTAAAAGGACCAATGTTTTTAATAATTAAAAATTTTTCAGCCAAACAACTTTTACAATCCTAAACCAAAGCCCACTGAAGCAGATCAGGATTGATCAAATTTATCTCAAAGACAACAGTGAGGGAAATACATGGAAGAAACTTATGGTTCCTATGAAGACTACAGAACAAAAAATGTTAGAAATATTGATTTGCAATAATTAATAATGTAACTAACTGGAAAAAAAAAAAGGCATTTACTTAGGTAAGGTTAATTTAATAGAGAATAAGATGTTTGATCATGTTAACAGACTCTTTAACGTTATGAAGTATATTATACAGAAAGTATTCTTGATTATTAAGTCAATAAAAATGTTAAGAGGAAAAATGCAGACATGAATGTAGAAAATGAAAGATTTTCCATCATAAAGATTCCTGACTGGGCATAAATGAGGATGTGTTTACCATGCACACTGTAGACAAATCTGTATTGCTGTAGCAGAACTGCCTCTGTTACTTAATTTAACTCATTTGGCACTAAATCCTCTATCCCTACAGTTTTAGAATATACTGCAGGCACACCTGAAAGAAAAAAGCTATCTTAATTAGAGTTTGATTTTCTAGTGACATTTTTAACTGGCATAAACACTTCCTTCAAGAGTTTTTCATTTATTAGACAAGCAGCGGCAGGGCACACCTCAGGATCATGACATATGGTCTAATCCATACAATATGCCACAAAGGCTTCAGTAACATCACTGAAGGTTGAACTGAAATATTGGAGTACATTTTCTACCTCACATTCTATGCTGAATGAAGGATATTGTTATTTAAAGTTATATCAACATATGTGTTAACAGCTATGTTAACTGAGTAAGATTTTCTTAGTTATTGGGAAACAAGCCTTCCACTATATCATTCACTCATAAGAATAACACTCTTAGATAACATGCTGTTTGGGCATTTATTTCACTAATAGTTTTTAGAACATCATTAATGTCAGAGCTATTACAAAGGAAGACCATTTTTGGTTTTCTTTTACCTCAGGATAGCCTCAGAAAGTATTTCCAAACTTTATGTACAAAGGAAAATAAACAGGGGTTTACAACGTATTTGAGAATTTCTTATCAGAGTCTTTCATTCAAATTAGATGCTGACCAAAAATCACCTTTCATAAAAGTTGTTTATTTCATTTCAATTTTTAAATCCACGTCACAGTCTGTCATGATTTTTGAAATGACATCCAGGGCCCTGCCACTACATAAAAATAAGATTTATTTTGAGAAGGTGTCTTTCCTAAAACAGAGGAGATCATATTAAAATTATAATTATTGGTAGAACTTCTACATCATTTCATAGCCGCAAGAGGGACTTTAACTTCCAGTATTGACAGATTTGTTTATTTCAGGTGGGTCGTGCTTGCAGTGCTTCTGAGAAAATGAAAACTGCACAAAAGAAGAATAAAAAAGTAGACTTATTTTTCTAGTAATATAATCTCATTAGATGAAAAAACCTCCAAGTTTGAAACCTAATAAGAAGGCACTAATAGTATGTTCTGGGACTTTTAGGCTGCTGAAATAACATTTATATTCCACTGCACATTCCAAAGGAAAAACAAAAAAAAAGCTGATGTAGGAATTTCCTGATGGCATAAGTTTATTTCAAGTTACCTTCGAAAAAATGTGATAATATGCTTCAGTAACTGAATTTGAGTTGATTTACAATTATGAAAAAATCAACTTCTTTCAGATAAATTGAATTAAAATTAACACAGGTGTTTACATTTACGATGGCCTAACTGTGCGTATGTTTAAGACCCTTTCACTGAGAGAAGGAAATAGATCTATGCAAAATGGGGTTCATTCAACACATGTTCAAATTTTGTTCTTCAAGTAATAGTCAGGTTTTTTTAACAAATTCAAGAATTTTCTTTAAATACAACTCTAGAACTAGTAGCTATTTCCCCAGAATCATCAATGCAGCCTCACTTTCCCTTCCAAGGCTGAAATTTGACTAAGAAAAAAATGACAGACTATGCATTACAAAAGTAGCTTTTTAGTGGGAAGGGAAGGGAAGGGAAGGGAAGGGAAGGGAAGG